>JAWMRC010022258.1:0-34727 GCA_035584755.1 Thripadectes ignobilis
GGCCCCGCCGCGCTCCGGCGGCCCCGCCCGCGCGGCCTCCGCCCGCAGCACCCCCGCGGAGGAGAGGGCCGCGCTCCCGCCGAGGGAGGCCGCTCCCGTTAGGCCTCGGCCCGCCCCCGGTAGGCCCGGCCGCCCCCGCCCCGCCGGGGCCCCCCCCGGTGCGCTCGGGGTGAGGGGAGGGGGACGCTGAGGGCGGGCCTGGGCTGCGGGTCCCGCCAGGCCCCTGCCCTTTGACGGGGCGGCCCTTGAGGTGCCTTCGCTGCTTGGGGCCCTCCCGGGGCTCGCTCGGGCCGCGGCTCGCGGGTTGTTCCCCTTCCCGAGCGTCGTTGCCCCTGATTTCCAGCTTTTCCTGCGGTGCTTGGGATGGGAATGCGGGAGCGCTCCGCGCTGGGAGGAGGGGAACTCTTGACCCTCTCTCGGGGGTGGTTTGGGACGGGGAGGAGGACCCTGGGGATGTTCCCCTTGGGGTTGGGGTGACAGGGGCACCCCCGAGGCTGCCGGGGATGTTCCCGGGTGTTTTGAGGTGACAGGGGGTCTCTGGGGGGGTCTCCAGGGATTTGGGGTCAGAGGGGGTCGCAGGGGGTCCCTGGGGGTTTTGGGGTGATAGAGGATCACTGGGGGTGCCCCTGGAGGTGTTCCTGGCGGTTTTGGGGTCACAAGGGGACCCTGAGGATGTCCCCGGGGGCTTTGGGGTGTCAGGGGGTCCCTGGGGGTGTTCCCTGGGATTTGGGGTCACAGGGGGTCCCCGGAGGTGTCCCCGGGGGTTTTGGGGTCACAGTTGGACCCTGGGGGTGTCCCCGGGGGTTTTGGGGTGTCAGGGGGTCCCTGGGGGTGTCCCCGGGGGTTTTGGGGTCACGGGAGGTCCGCAGTGGTCTGAGTTGGGGAGGGGATCCCATAATCCACATTCTACCTGTGTTTTCTTGGCCTTTACTTCTGAAAAGCCTCTAAAACTCCTAAAAACCACGCAGAATTTTACCCCAAATAAGGCTCAACCCTCCCTGCTCTCCCTGGCAGAGTTTTGCCAGGAAAAACTCCCGACAGCCCCGTTATTCCTTGGATCCCAACATCAAACAAACCCGCTCGTAGGGCTTGGGGTGTGTTAGAAGCTCAGTAATTAAGCTGGTAATTGAGTCAGTAATGAGTGTGGGTTCTGGGCAGTGAAGGGACCCCCCGGCTGTGGGAGACGCTTGGGGTGTTTCTTGGCTCCTGGTTTTGGTCTCAGCCTTGTGTGTCAGTTTTGGGGGGGTTGAGCATCACTTGTCCTAGTTTCAGTTGGTTTAAGCATCGTTTGTCCAAGGTTTGGGGTGGTTTGAGCATGATCTGTCAGAGTTTGGGGGGTCTGAACATGATCTGTCAGAGTTTGGGGTGGTTTGAGCATCACTTGTTGTTTTGAGGTCATTTGAGCATCATTTCCCGAAGTTTTGGGGGTTTTGGTCGTCACCTGTCAAAGTTTTGGGGTGGTTTGAGCATCATCTGTCAGAGTTTTGGGGCTGTTCGATCAGTTTCCCTAATTTGGGGTGGTTTGAGCATCTTCAGTCAAAGTTTGAGGTGGTGTAAACAGTGTCTCCCAAAGTTTGGGGGTGGTTTGAGCATCACTTGTCAAAGTTTGGGATCATTTTGGTGTTGTTTGTCCAAGGTTTGGGGTGGTTGGTGCGTTGTTTGTCACAGTGTGGCCTTTTGGTTGAGCATCACTTGTCAAAGTTTGGGGTCAATTTAAACATCGTCCATCAGATTTTTAGGGTTGTTTGTGCATTGTCTGTCAAAGTTTGGGGCTTTTGAGCATCGTTGCCCAAAGTTTTGAGGCTTCTGAGCATCATCTGTCAAAGCTTTGAGGCTTTTGAGCATCCTTTTTCCAATTTGGGGTCATTTGAGCATCGTCTGCCAAAGTTTGGGGCTGTTTGGTTGTTGCTTCCCAAAGTTTTGGGGTGGTTTTCCTGCTTTTCCAAGGGGGCCCCTCGGGCTTGGAAAACACAGCAGAAGGAAATGTTTGGATTCCTCGGGAACAGCGACTGTAAATAAACTCCCTGGAGGAGGGTGGGGAATCCTCACGTGGGGCTCAGGATGGGATTTCACCTCCCAAAGTGGGAAAAACGCTCTTTTCCTGCTCATTTTATCCCCCAGAGCCGGGTGGGGTTTGTGGTGTTTCCTGAGGGTTCCTGAGTCACCTCTGTGAACCCAAATCCCCAAATCCTGGTGTGTTTTAAAGGGAAACAGGGATTGTCCCCAGGTTGGGGAATGGCCCAGGTTGGGATCTATCCCACCTGGCACCATCCCGGGCTCTCCATGCTGCAAATCCCATCAATGTCTTGAGTGGGTTTTGGTGTCCCCAGGGGAGCCCTGAGGGGGCCTCCCAACACCCCTCATTCCTGTTTTGGGGGAATTTGGGAAGAACTTCTGCAGAGGCAGCTTCCCAGCCTGGGAATTCTGTGCTGGGAGCAGGGCCTGGATGGGCTTCAGGAATGTCCAACTCAGGAATGTCAAACATGTGTTTGCAGGGAGATGTTTTACCTTCACCCCACGCAAAGGCCCGAGGGGCAGATCCAGGGAGTTGCAGTCCCTGATAAGGTTAAACATCAGCGTTCCCTCATCCAGCATTCCCTGGATTTGCAGCAAGGGGGTGTTGGGAAAGACACCTTTTCCAGGGTCATCCTGGACTTTCCCAGGATCGTTGTGGATGTTGCCTTCCTAAATGTAGATGAGGAGCAGGTAATAGGGCACTGGATCTTGTCTTGGATTGTTCCACAGAGCTGAAATCCCATGGGAATGGGATGGATATGGGATGGACACCTGTGGGGGGACAGGAGAATGGTGGATCTCAGGGGTTGTGTCACCTCCAGTGCCACCCACGTTGGGAATTCTGGCAGGAATTCTGGCCTGGGGAGGAATCCATCCCCATCCCTCTGGAGGGAGGGTTGGAGTTGAGGTTTATTCTGGATTTTGGGCTTTCCTGCCATAAAAACGAGGAAAGCAGAGCCTGTGGGAGCTGGGAGGGGCTTGGGGTGTCCCTGAGTAACAGGGATTTGGGAGCTCTGAATCCCACAGCTGAATCCCAGAGCTTTGGGAGAGACACGGGCAGTGTCCTGGCGTTTTCCCTGGGGGACGATTAGTGGGATTGCAGGGCGGATGTGAGGGGGAAGCTGCAGGAGGATCCCGGCTCGGGATGCATCCCAAATCCTCCTCATTTCCAAGGAAAAGGCCAAAAGATCTTCCCTTAGCCAGGACTGGGAATAGCTGGATCTGAACAAGCCACGGAGGAGTTGTTGTCTTGGTGTGAAACTTCCAGAGTGGAGCCACAGAGAGCTCTGAGTGCCGGGAAAAGGGACCGGGATTCTGCTGGAAAAGGAACTCCTGGATAAAGGGCTCCACTTTCCATAAATACCCACGGGGAGGAAATGCCGGCACATCTGGGGCTGAGAGGGAAGTGAAATTCCAGGGCAGGAGCTTCCTGCTCCCATTCCTTTGAGCAGCAGCACCTCTGGGAATGCTCTGGGAGTTGGGAAAGGCCTTGGAAAACCAACACCAGCGACCCAAAGGATTTTAAGGCGTTTTTGGAGCTCTACAGACTTGAGGTGCCCTTAATTCCCCTCTCCTGCTGTAACACGGGAAGCTCCATCAGGACACGGTGTTTTCCACGTGGAGATCGCTCGGAGCATCCAGGGAAAGGCACTGGGATGCCTTGAAGTGACACTGGAATTCCCAGTCAGGACTTTGGGAGGAGGATCCAAACCCGCAGAGACCCCAAACTCTTCCTTTTGGCCTCGTTCCATCCCTTTTCCGTGATATTTTTGGCCTTTCCCTTTAGGAATTCTGTGCCAGGCGTTGTTTCCACCCGACCCTGGAGAGCTCTAATCCCAAGTTACGGAGACCACGATATTTGGGAAGTGCTGTGGGGAATCTGTGGAGCAGAACTCACCTCGTGGCTTTCCTGATCCCTGTTTTAGCAGGAAGAAAAGAAGCAGCTTCGTTGTCACTCCTGGTGTTTTTGGGAAGGGAATTCTGTCGCTCCCTGTCCCTGCTCTTCCTGTAGTTACTAATTATAACTTCTCCAAAGGCTTTGGGGTAGTCCTGGAACTGGCTCCGGGGTGGAGAAGGAGGAGGGGGGTGGCCCCGAGCCAGGAAAACACAAAACAGCCAGAAAAAAACCCCAGGGACACAACCCAAACCCAGGAAGTGCTGGGCAAACATCCTGAAACCAGAAACTCCGAGAGCAGCCGCCTGGAAACGGGAGCTCGGGAGTTGGGCTGAGAATTTGGGGGTTGGAGGTTGGTTTGGGGCATCCTGGGGGGAACATTCCCGGTTTGGGGAAGGGAGGGAGCTGGGAGTGTGTGGGTGTTGCTGCCTTCGTTAGTCCTGGCTCGGCCCAGCGCTGCGTTGGGTTTAATTAAGTTGTTTTTAGAGTGTATTCCGAGCCTTAATTAGGCTTTGGATGCTCCCAGTGCAGCTCCAGGATGTTCCTGGATGAACAACCTCTAAGTAATACCCTTCCTGGGTAGTTGCCAACTTTAGGTGGGATCAGTCAAACCCTAAAAGTGCTGGATTTTAGTGGAATTGCAGCAAATCCCCAGGTCAGTGTCCCCGTCAGTGCTGTCCTTCCTGCCCTGGAACTTGGATTCCAATGGGCTCTTCCCACTCTGAGGAGTCTCCTCTTGCTCGAGGAGAACATTTTCTCCTCCTTGGGCTTTGTGGTCAGTGTGGGCTCGTGGTCAGGGGTTCCCTCTGGAACCTTCTCCTTCCTTTGCTGTGTTCCCAAAGCTCCTCTGGCTCCTGGGCCTGACCTGAGAACCCAACCCTTGTCCCTCCACCCCTCCAGGGCCTTCTGGAGTCAGCCTTGGCTTAACCCCTGGACTCAGCCCAGAGATGTTTTCCCTGGGACTGTCCCCACCACCAAATCCCTTTTCCCAGAGCATTTATCCACCATCCCCTGAGCTGCACTGGAAAGCTGGAAAACCAGAGGGTGGAGTTTAGATATGAACTTAAACTTAGGAACTTAAACTTGGGTTTATAAACTCACCCGACGCTCCAGTTTTCGTGCTTGGTTCACATTTGGGTGCAAAACTCCCCTTTTTTTCCCCCTCCGTTTTTTGCAGCCAACACACAGTTAAATCCTGGAGCAGGATGAGCAAAGAGCTGTTCCCGAAGCTGTTTTCCTTCTTGGAAAGCCATGAGTGTGTTCTTAATCACCCAGTCCCAGTCAGGTCTTAATCACCCAGTGGGTTCTTAATCACCCACCTCCCTTTTCATGTTAATTTCAGGAGCTGGGAGAGGGAAAGCCCTTAAAAATGCAGACCTTGGGGCAGGAATTCTTTCCCCAGCCGAGAGAATTGGGATCCTGATCTGCTCCTGGGACCTTTAAGCCCAGCTTAATGCTGCCCAGAGGTGCAAAGTCTCTGTTACTCCACAGTTACTCCACCCCTACACCCCGTGCCTTGCACAAGGTTGGAGCGGGAGGTCACTCCCGGGTTGTCATCAATTAATTAGGAATGGATCAAATGGAAAATAATCCCCCAAAATCCCGTGTTAGGCTCCAGATTTCCTAAAAACCGAGGCCAAGGAACTGTGCTGAGGCCGGGTGTCCTCTTAGGCTCTGCTGTGCTGGGCTGGGGCTCCTCTGCCTTCCCTGCCCCCAAAGCCAGGCTTTGGATGTTCCTGGAACCTCCTGGGCCCTTCCACATCCCTCTGGGGCTTGTCTTGGGTTTGCTTTCAGAAAGTGTTTTAATTCCTGCCCTGTGGCTTTTCCTCTCTTTGGAAGAGGTGGGTGATAAAACATCTGGAATAGCAGCAGGAGGAAGATCCCAGCAGCAGATCCTCAATATTTTTCAGGTCCAAACAGCAAAATTCCCTCTTTTATTGCTTTGCTGAGCTCAGGCAAAGGAGGATTCTGGGAATCCAGGGTGTAATTCCAGGGACAGGACTGGATTAAAGAGGAGGTCACTGATCCAGAGGCTCCCCAGGATGTTTGGGGTTGGGTTTGGGGGAATTTTTAGGGACATTTTGCCTCCAGGTGTGCAAATCAACCCTTGCTGTCACTTTGGTGTGTTCAGGGAGATAATTCCCAACTTTGTGCTGCTCCCAGCCCCCTGGCTGGATCCTTTCCTGTGGAATTGGGGTGTAATCAGAGTCAGTTGGGTGGGATCTGATTCCCCCCAGGGTGGGACACCTGGAATGTTCTGTAGGATCGAGTTTGACTCCCATTTTCTTTCTCATTTTAATTTTCTCTTTGGGAATTGGTGCTTTCTGCCTGTGGAATCAGCAGGGTGGGATGGGGAAAGGAGGATAAAGAGAGAGAAGGAGGGCAATTCCCATTTATTCAGTTCTTGTGAGCAAAACTGGCCATTGGACCTGGGAAATGGGGCAGCTCCGAGCTTGGAGCCGGGTCAGGTTGTGGAATGAGGAGCCTTTCCCGCTCCTCCTGGTCTTGGAGAGCAGAATTCCCTGGAAATCCATATCAGGTCTCAAGCAGGATTGCTCCATGTTCCCAGGATGTTTAGGCTGGGCCTGACCTTGTGTGAGGCCCGAGGGAAATTCCAAAATTCCAAAAGGCAAAAAGGGTGGATTTTGGAGCACTTTGGTGTCCCCTGACCCCCCTTTTCTGATGTGCCGTTACCTGGAAGGGACTTTGGAGCCCTTTATTTTGGAATAGCTCCTTTTGGAGCTGCCTCAGGGTTAATGAGCCCTTAACAGATCCTGCTCTTCTGGGACCTGGAATGACTTTTAGGTCTGGGATTTGCTCTCCTTCCCTGCTCTCACCCTGAGAGTTTCACTTGGAGCCACTCCCTGCTCCGTGCTGGTTTGAATCCCCTGGTTTCTCCGTCCCCAACACATTTAACGACTGTCTATTTTTCCCATTTCCCCCCCATTTTGGTTCAGGCTTTTGTTTTTATTGCTGGTTTTGCTCTGACCTTGGCTTGTCCTTCCCTGGCTCCGCTCCCAGCTGGGTTTGTCTGGGAAAGGCTCCCGGGGAGCTCCGTGTTCTTTGGACTCCTGATAGTGCCTGGAAAATCCTGGCATCGTGTCGGAGTCTCACACCGTGGGCAGGGCAGGAATGGTGGTCCAAGGCTCAGAGGGGCAGCTTTTTGCTGCTGGGAGAGCTCAGCCTAAACCTGAGGTGGTTTTAGACTCAACACAGGGTCCAAATCCTTAGAGTAACCTTGGATTTTCGGGGAGGAAATTGGGGTTTAGGGGTTGGGTTTAAGGCTGGGTGATGATAAAATGCACTGATGCAGCTGCCAAGGGCTTTGGTTGGAGTGATCTCCCTCAGAACGGAGCTCAGGGGGGTTGGGAGCCCCTCTGGGTTAAGGTTTCATGAGGTGGGAATGTGTGGTGGCTCCCAAAGGAGGAGGATCCAGATGTTTGGTCCTGGGGTTTCTCAGTGCATTTAAAAATAAGTCTAAAAACTGGGGTGAATGATCTTCCTGGAGGCAAAAGAATCCCTGGGAAGCTCCAGGAAGGAGCTGAGGTGGAATTCTTTAATTACAGAGAGAAGAGAAATGGACAGGGAGTCCAAAAATCCCTGAAAGGCTGGGATTGGGATACGAAGTTGGAATTGGATGAGAAGTCTCCCTGAGTGTGTTTTGGAGGATGGATTTGGGAAGGTGCCACCTCTGTTTTGTGTCCCTGAGAGTGTTTTGGAGGTGTGAGGTTGGATTTGGGAAGGATCTCCCTCTTTTTCACACCCTGAGCCTGTTTTGGGGACTGGGTTTGGGAAGGGTCTCCCTGTTTCACTGGGAATGTGGTGGATGTTGGATCTGCTCCCGTGTGGCCCCTTCTCCCTCCTCTCCAGGATCCCCTTGACCTGCTTTGCACCATCCAGAAATCACTTTTTGAGCCCCAGAGTGCCTCAGTGTTCCCCCTGGAGCATTCCCAGTGTCCGTGGGGGTGGCTGGAAGGTCGGATTGCTCCGGGGAGGAATCGCTGTGGTGGAACCAAATCCTGGAGAAGCCCCATTTGGAATTTGGGGAGGTTCCTGCTGCTCCTGCCATCCCATGAGCTCAGAGCTTTGGCCATGAGACACCCGAGTGTCCCGAGCTCAGTTTGGGCTGGAAGGAGCCGTTCCCTCTGTGTGTGGACCAGGAGGGATCCCAGGAATTCTGAGCAGCCCTTCCTGCTGGAAGAGCTCCCCTTGCCCAGGGCTGAGGGAGGATTTCCAGGCAGCCCCCGCTCCCTCCTCCTCCCTCAGGTCGCCCTGACCCGCAGTTTTCCTTCCCTGCTCCCTCCTTGCTCTGGGTGGGAGTCCCAACCTGCTCTCCGTGTGCCAGCGCCCGGTGACGGAATGTTCTCCCTCCTGGGCCGTGCCAAGGTCAGCCCTGCTCCCTTTGGAATCAGCTCCTGGACTCAGTTGTGGGTTCCCCGCTCGGCTCTGGGGAGTTGTTGGGCCCCAAGGGTCAGTTCAAAGTGGGATTTCCCTGGTGGGATTTTGGTAGCTCTGGCAGCAAAAATGGGCCAGATTTGGGGGGTTTGTTCCCCGAATTCTGCTCATTCAGCCGGAGCAGTTCAGGGCTTTACTCACACTTTACTCACTGTTTGGAGCTGTTGCTCGGGGTGTTGTCACCCCTCGGTTGCCACCAGGTGTAGCTGACACCTTAGTGCTGTTTTCTCCGTGGTTTTGGGTTGACTGGCTCCAATAAACCCATTTTTTTCCCCATTTTTGGCTTGGCTGTCCCCAGTTAACCCATTTTTCTCTGTGTTTTTGAGTTGGCTGTCTCTAATGTCATCCTTTTCTCCATGTTTTTGGGTTGGTTGGTTCCAATTAAACCAATTTTCTTCCCTTTTTTGGGCTGATTGTGTCCAGTTAATACATTTTTCTCCAATTTTTTGGTTGCTTGGCTCAGATTAAGCCATTTTTCTCCCCATTTTTGGGTTGGCTTCCCCAGGCTAACCCTTTTCCCAGCACATCCCAACTCAAGGCCTGGAGGTCCCTCCAGACCCCTCTCTTGGCTCCCCCCTTTTCCCATCCTCGACCCTTCCCAGTTTTCTGACCCATCCCCGGCGTTTCCTCCAACCAAACCCGGAGACCTGGAGGACGAGGAGGCAGAGGGTGAAAAGGGACGAGGTTCTGGGGCCAGAACTGGCAGTTTAGGGACTTTGCCTGTCTTTGCAGACCCTTCTCTGAGCAGCAGAGTCGAAGATGAAGGTCGGAGGCTTTGGCTGCTGAGGGAGCGACTCCTGGAAGGGGCAACTCGGATTTCAGGTGATGACCCTCAGTTCTCTCCTTCTGCTGGTGAAACAGGGGATTTGGGGGTGTTTGGGGGCAGAAATGGCTGTTTTGGAGCATCCCTGGAGGGGAGGGATGTCAGGCAGGAGTTCAGGAATCCCTTCCTGAGCTGCATTTGGTGCCCTTGGCTGACTTTGGCCGGTTTCCCCTCATTTTGGGCACCTCCCTCCATCCTGGATGTCCATCACCCTTCTCTTGGGGCTGTAATCCATCAGTATTCTGAACTGTTGGCTCAGGAGAACAGGGTGCAGCTCAGGTGGGTTTTAGTTCAACCCAGAAGTTGTTTTGAAGTTTGTTTCACCTGAAAAGTTGGATCATAAATGGGCAAAATGACCCCAAATCCACAACTCCTGTTTTTTCGTGGCTTTGGCTTCAAAAGGACTCGGTTGGCTTTAACAGGTAGATATTTTGGGATGGTTTTATCCCCCCAAATGATATATCCGATGAGGAATTTCACAATGCAAGGGCAGCCAGTCGTGCTGTTCATTGGAATAACAAGGAAATAGGTCAGGATTGCCCAGGGAAAATGAACCAACTGCTGTGGGTTGGCTCAAAGAATCCATTTTTCTTGGTGTTTTGGGTTGGTTGGCTCAAAGAAACCATTTCTCTCCATGGTTTTGGTTTGTTGGTCCAATTAAACCATTTTTCTCCATGGTTTAGGGTTCGTTACTCCAATTAAACCACTTTTCTCTGTGTTTTTGAGTTGATTGCTCCAGTTAAACTGGGATTCTCAGTGATTGGGGTGATGAGCTCCAGTTTAACAACATTAAGGGTTTTCCTTCATTTCTGGTGCCTTGAGGCAATTCCTGAGATTGATAAAGATAGACAATTCCCTGGGGTTTTCCTTGATTTCTGGTTCCTGGGGTCAGTTCCTGGGATTCAGGGCATGTTTGTTCCCACAGATACGGGATCTGGAGGCATCTGTGCCCGGAGCCACGGACAATAGATGGACAAGCCAAGCAACTTCTGACTCCGCAGCGTTTTCTGGGGCAAAATTCCATGGCAATGTATCCTACAAGGTAAGAGGAACCCTCAAGGGCCTGAGGAGGGTCAGGGAAGGGATCCTTCCCCTTGGCACCACTCTGGAAAAAACCTCCTGGAAAATAGCCCAAGAAATGCCTGTTTTCCCAAATTTCTGGGCTTTGAATGATAGTTAAACTCCCCCAAAATGACCCATCTAAATTATCCACCTGAGTTGTCTGGGTTTGGATTCTCACCCAGATTATCCACTTGGAAGATAATCCCCAGAATTATCCACACAAGGATTCCGGGCCACGATTATCCGCGTAAGGAAATTACCCTCCTGATTATCCAGAGGAGCAACCTCAGGATTACCTGCCTGGGTTACTGACCTAAAGATGAACTGCCTCAATTAGCTATGCAAATTAACTCCCTAAAGTTACTTCCTGCCTTGATTATCCACCAAAACTAATTATTTGGAGATTTTTTTTACCTGTGTCTCTCTGGATGGGCTGCCTGAATTATCTGTGTAGATGATCTGCCTGGATGGTCTGGGGGAAGGTTATCCACCTAAATTTCCTATCTGGATTCACTGAATTATCTACCTGGATCATCCAATTAACTGCCCGAAGTTATATCAGCCTGGATTATTGACCCAGAGATACTCTCCCAAAGATTTATCAGCCCAAAGATTCATTGACACAAAGGGTGGCCAACTCAAGGATTTATCAGCCCAAACATTGGTTGACCTGAAATTGATTGACCCAAATTTTTACCAACCCAAGATTGTCAACCCAAAGATGACCCACCTAAACCATCTCCCTAAAAATTTTCTATCTAAATTAGACCTTAAATCCCCTACCAGAAGCCAGTACCATGAGTTGGACGTGGGTGAGTCATCTGCCAAAGCTCAAGCTTCACCTCAAAGTTAGACCTTGGTGTGAAATTGGGACCAGCTGAGCCTGGGGGTGGGTGGGGACCCTGGAGAAGCTGGAAGGAGACCATTGTGTCACCCTGGGCCCCTTCAGCTGGAGAGAAGGGTTGACCAGCACCAGTTTAATGTCCTGGCACTGATGGTGGTTCCTGCTGAGAGTGTTCGGTCTTTAGAGCCTCACTCAGAGGCAGTGAAGGCTCTTCCTGGAGAACCTCGGAGTCCTTGTTGACCAGGTTAGGCAAGAACAGGGTCAAACTCGGGCTCCTGAAGAGCAGAGATGGGAAATGGCTTCAGAATGTCCCTTCTCACCACTGGCTGCAGGTGCTGACCATTTGTTGTGGCAACACAATGTGGTCACCAGGCGAGCGGGCGCAAAGTCGCCGGGCTGGGCTGGGTGACACTGCTCTGTTGGTAAACAACCAGAGGCTGGGATTGAAGTGTCCTCCCCTCTCTGTGCCCGTCCCACAGGGTGTCCGGTGAGGAATGCAATGGGATCAACAGCATGTCAGCGGAGAGCGGCCCCGGCACGAGGCTGAGGAACCTGCCCGTGATGGGAGACGGGCTGGAAACCACCCAAATGTCCACGACGCCGTCCCAGGCCCAGCCCCAGCAGGGCAGCGTCGTCGGCGTCAACCCCCCTCCCCCAGAGACCTCCAACCCCAACAAGCCCAAGCGCCAAACCAACCAGCTGCAGTACCTGCTCAAGGTGGTGCTCAAGACACTGTGGAAGCACCAGTTTGCGTGGCCTTTCCAGCAGCCCGTGGACGCCGTCAAGCTGAACCTCCCTGTGAGTAGAGGGTGAGGGGTGGGAGGAGCAGGACAAGTTGGGTCTGTCATGGGTGTCCCCCTTGCCCTGAGATCACAGAATCCATCCTTCCTGCTTGGACTGGATCCAGTGGTTGGGCTTAGATGATTGAGTGGAGCTGGACTCGAGCCACTGGTTGAAATTGGTGATCCAGTGGTTGAACTCAACAATGTCTTGAGATCTGATGGTAGGATGAGACGATCTAAGGGTTAGACTTGGTCCAGCAGTTGGACTCGATGATCCAGTGGCTGGACTTGAATTCTAACATTGACCTTGGTCCAGCAGTTGGACATGATACGATCCCACGGTTGGATTTGGTGATTCAGTGAAAAAAATGAATAATGTCAATATGATCCATCTCCCAAGGACGAGGCTGTTTCATTTCCTCGTGTCAGGAACGAGCTCCCCATTGCCTTTGGATTCCATGGCAACGGCATTTCCAGCCCTCCTTTATTCCCTAAACATGCTTAAAAATAGAAGCACCTTCTGGATTCTTGGGGATGATTTAAGGAGCCGGAATGAATCCGATTTCCCGCTTCTCCCGTGCCTGGGTTGCACCTGTGACCCCCAGGAAGGGTCACTCCTTTGCTATCATGTTTTTAGGATTTACTCAGATCCATTAATAGACCAAAAACCCAGAATCTGGACATTTTGGTGCCTATGGGGTTAAATTATTTCTCTCCCAAAGGTTTGTCCTTCTGTTTAATTAAGAGTTCCCAGCTGAGAGGCTGATGGGGAGGAAATCTGGGAGCTGAGCATTGGGAGGGTCTTGCCCAGGTGGATCCAGGGGTGAAACAGGAACCTCAATCCTTCACCTTTTCCTTCCCAGGCTGATTTTCCCCTCTTTGCCCTTTGCAGGATTATTATAAGATAATTAAAACTCCAATGGATATGGGAACAATAAAGAAGCGCTTGGAGAATAATTACTACTGGAATGCTCAAGAATGTATCCAGGATTTCAACACCATGTTTACAAACTGCTACATCTACAACAAGGTAGGGAATGGGCCCCGACTGCCCTTTTTCCAAGGGGAATTCCCCTCAAAAGGAGCCTCTGCCGAGCTCGGCTTCTTTGGGAAGACAAGCAGGATTAAACCAGTGGGATTGTGGATGGTGCTGGCTCGGCCTTCCCTCCCCCAGGAATTATGAGCTGAGATCTTCAGTCTAGACAGGGATTTTCCCCTTTTTTTTTCCTCTTGAAAGGAATATATTAAGGTTTTTTTGGGGTCTGGCTTGAGCAGAGCCAGGAATGTTGTCAGGTCCTTGAGGAGTTGGTTCCGGGCTTCCTGTTCCCCAAAGCTTTGTTGGGAAGCCAAGTTAAGGCTGGTTGGAGAGTCTGGAGTGTGTTAGGGAAAAGCCAGGGATCCATGGAATGTCGTGTTTAGTTTGTCATGGACACCAGCCTCCTCCTGGAAGATCCCCCTTGAGACAGTGACAAACATCCCTCTTGTCCCTTTCCCACTTGGGGAACTGCCTTTGGCACAGGCAGGGACCAGCTGTGTTGGTTTGTTCTCCATCCCTGCCCATCTCCTGTTTTTCCAGGGGCTGTGGGTGAGGATCTCTCCTTGTGTTCCATGCGTGGGGCCGTGTCCTGGGGGCCTTTCCCCTGGGAATTCCTGACACTCCTGGCCTGACTCCCACTCTCCCTCTCTCCTCCAGCCAGGGGATGACATAGTCTTAATGGCAGAAGCTCTGGAGAAGCTTTTCCTGCAGAAGATCTCCGAGATGACCCAGGAGGAGACGGAAATCGTCATCGCCCAGACGAAGGGAAGAGGCCGCGCGCGGAAGGAAGCAGGTACAGGTGCCCATTCCCGCGGCATTCTCGGCTGGGAACACTTGGCTCTGCCAGCCCTGGGCCTGGCTTTGTCCTGGCTTCACCTGGAGGGTTTAATTGGGGTCTTAATTAAACATGAGAGTCGTTCCTCCCTGGGATCGTTGGGGTTGTCACCGCATCGCTTCCCGGTGTGGAGCGTGGGAAGTCAGGCGGGAAGCAGGATGGCCTTGCCCTGCTCCGGCCCCTCTCCCTCAGGGAGAACACGGGGCTGGGCAGTGTCTCCAGGGCCTCATCTGAGGCTTGTGGGCGTTGTTTTGGCAGGAGGAGGAATATTGGGGACAAGAGTTTGTCAGAAAAACACACCTTGGCACGGCTGTGTGTTCCCAGTTCTGGTGGAGCATCAGTATTCCTGGCTTTTCCATGGAGGAGAGAAGCTGAGAGGGATGTGAAATTGTTGAGTTTAATGTCCCTCAGCACCCCAGGGATAAGCTCAGCTGTTAAAATCTACAGGAGACACCCAGGAGGCTTTGGGAGCTGGTTCTTTGGGCAGTAGAGGAAACCCCGACTGTTGCTGTGGGAGCCCTGGGTGGTGCTGGAGGAGGAACGTTCCGGTGCTGCCATCCTCTGGCAGCCCATGGAATTCAGGGCTGGAATGTTCCCTCCAGCCCAGCGTTCCCTGGTGTGTTCCTGCCCCTCCTCCTCTTCCCCACGCCGGGGACGTTCCCTCATCCCGACACTGAAGATCCCAGATGGGATTGTGGGTTCCAACACCTCCAGCTGACCAATCCTCCGTGTCCTTCAATCCTTTTGGCTTCAGGAAATCCAGTTTTGAAGCACCAACAAACCCAACTGATGCTTTTTTCCAACCTGTGACCAAATCACAGTCACTTACAAATGAGATTTTTTTTTTAAAATTATTTTGAGTTTGCTTCTTAATTTAGTTATTTTTAAGCCCTGTCCCAGCTCTTCTGTGGAAGGAAGAGTTGCCCAGTTTGGGCTCCAGAGTGAGGATGGTCAAGAACCATTGCCTGGAAAAAGCAAGTGGGCAGGGAAAGAGACTCTGCTCTCCTTGTCCTGCCGGCAGGAATTGCTTTGGGAAGGGGAGGAGGACGCTTTAGCTGGAAGTTGAGCTTTTTCCAGAGAGGTTTTGGTGCTGTTGGGTCTTGAACATCCTCACAATTTCACTTGCGAGCCGTAAAAATAATCCTCGAGGAAAACACATGGAGTTTGTTCCCCACCGGTGGCTCTGGAACGGGAACGGCACGGCCGGAATTCCCCCGGGAGCTTCTTCCTCCTGGTGAGACGGGAATTCCTGCCAGAACAACTGGGTTGGAAGAGGGAAACAGCCGTCCTCTCTCTGTTCTCTTGGCAGTGACGTCCAAACCCGGCTCGTCCACGGTACCGAACGTCACCCAAGCCTCGTCGCCGGCGCCGCCACCAGTGCCGCCGCCGACCCTCCCGTCGGCACAGACGACTCATTCCTTCCCCTCCGTCACGCCCGACCTCATCGTCCAGACCCCGATGATGACGATGGTGCCTCCGCAGCCCCCCGTGCCGCCTCCGCCGGCCCCCCAGGCCCCCGCGCCGCCGGCCCCGGCCCCCCAACCCCTCCAGCCTCACCCGCCCGTCATCCCCACGCCCGCCCAGCCCGTGAAGGTGAGTGCTTGGCTAATTGGCTCTGATTAATGTGTCGTGGCGGAATTTCTGTGGGTGGCAGTCAAGTGGTCGCCCTTTGCTTCGTCAGGGGGGTTTGAAGGCAAAAGGCCACGTTTTGGTCAAAACCCTCATGTTTTGAGAAACAGGAGGAACAAACGGCGACCTCTTGGACACGGGTGAAAGCTGGATGTGATTTGTTCATGGAATCACAGAGTGGTTTGGGTTGGGAGGGACCTTAAAGCTCGTGCAGTCCCACCCCCTGGCATGGGCAGGGACACCTTCCATAGGCCAGGTTGTTCCATGTTCATCCTTTTCAGACTTTCCTTGAGCTTTTTAGGACTCAGGAAAAAACTCAACTTGCTTGACGGTTGCTGGGGTAACCCCTGTTGTCCTCTAGAGCTCAGTCCAGCCTAACAACGTGTCAGTATTTTGGAAGGGCTTCCAGTGTCTTTCTCGTAGTGTTTCTGCGAGACTTGGAGTTGCCAGTGGCAGCAAATCTGAGTCAGGACTACGGGAAACACAACTGGGTGGAACCAGAGGTGGCCATTCCAGGGGTAACAGCAGTGTGTGTGCTTGGTTACAGACAAAAAAAGGGGTGAAGAGGAAAGCAGACACCACGACCCCAACCACCATCGACCCGATCCATGACTCGTCATCGCTGCCCACAGAGCCCAAGTCCACCAAGCTGGGCCCGCGCCGGGAGAGCAGCCGCCCCGTGAAGCCTCCAAAGAAGGACGTCCCAGACTCCCAGCAACACTCGGTGGAGAAGAGCAGTAAAATCTCGGAGCAGCTCAAATACTGCAGCGGGATCATCAAGGAGATGTTCGCCAAGAAACACGCGGCCTACGCTTGGCCCTTCTACAAACCTGTGGATGTGGAAGCTCTGGGACTGCACGACTATTGCGATATCATTAAACATCCCATGGATCTGAGCACAATCAAAGTAAGCTCAGCTTTTGGGACGGGGAGGTTGGAGCAGGAGAATCCTGGTTTGTACCAGGCAGCCTCAGAGGGGCCAGCCCTGGGCATGGATTTGGGGCATATTCAGTCTTTTCTTCTCCTCTTGCTGTTTCCCTGACATTTGGGAAGGTAAAACACTCCTACACTTGCTCTTAGGAGCACTCACAGGGCTGTTTGTAAAATATTCTTATTTTTCTATAAATCTGCTCATTTTTTAGCCCAGAGAGACCCCCAGTGAGTAGAAGTCCCAGGAATTGTGATTGGATTGCAACCAACCCCATTCTCAATCCTTTTTGAAGTAAAGGCTCATCTCCCTCAGAGTGGATCTTGTTCTAAGCACGGAGAGCTCCCTCAGTTTAAAATGAAGGAGTTCTAAACTAACTGACCCAAAGTCATCCCTGTTTCCCCAGAAAACATTCCTGCATTCTTGGAGCTGTTTCACGACTGCAGAGTCATCCCAGTTCCCCTTGAGATGGCACTTCATGCTTTAGAACTCTGATTTTTCAGCTGGGAAACCGTAATTCCTTCTTCAGCTCTTTGGTTGCCAGTTTTATTCCTGGGTTTAAGTTTCTCTTGGCTCTTCTGGTGTTGCCACAGCTGAAGCTCATCCCATTCCTCTGCCAACATCCTCTGTCTGACCAAATCGGTCTCTCTTTTGACCAAAGCCAGTTGTTCCTTTTACCAGAATTTGTTGTTCTTTTGATCCAAAGCAAAACTCATAATTTTTTTGACCAAAACTAGTAATTCTTTTGACCAAAATCAGCAGTTCTGTTTGACCAAAACAAGTCTGTTTCTCTGACCAAAACAAGTCACTCTTTTGCCCATCCATGGTATTCTTTTGACCAAAGTTGGTCATGCTCTTGACCAAAATTAGCAGTTTTGCTTGACTAGAATTACTTCTTGCTGACTAAGGTCACTTAATGAAAACAAGTTGTTGTTTTCACCCAAACATGGTGTTCTTTTAACCAAAATATATAATTCTTTTGTCCAAACCAAGTAGTTCTTTTGTCCAAAATCAGTTGTTTTTCTGACCCAAATGAGTCATTCCAACACAGGGAGAAAACAGGCCCACGAAATCCGTGGGCTCCGTGATGATCCCATCGCCTGACGGGGTGTGTTTCCAGAGAGTTGTGTTGCTTTTTCTCTCCTTCCTTCCTAGTCCAAACTGGAGAACCGGGAGTACCGGGATGCTCAGGAATTCGCGGCCGACGTGCGGTTGATGTTCTCCAACTGCTACAAGTACAACCCTGCCGACCACGAGGTCGTGGCCATGGCCAGGAAGTTGCAGGTGAGGACGCGCGTGGTCGACATCTCTCCGCTTGCTTTCGCCCCGTTGGTCTTGAAATGACACAGAAAACAGCCCATGTGGTAAATAATGACTAAAAATCCCCCTTGTTGCCACAGAAGGGATGCAGGAGATGAACTGGCTCTGCCCCGTTCCCTCCTCTGAGCTCGGTTTGGTTTGATGTTGTCTTTTTCCTGTCCCTTAGTTATTGGGCAAGGAGTAGGAAGGTTCCAGAATGTCCCTTTTCTCCCCCAAAACATGTAGAGAGGAAACAAGTGACAGTTCCTGCAGCTTTAGGTCCCTCTGCCGTCGCTCTCCCAGGGAAGTTTTCCACCCTCTGCTCTTTCCTGAAGGGTTTGTAATTAATTAATTAATCAGCTCCTGATGGATCCCCACGTGTCGAGTGGAAGGTTTGGCTTCACACGTGAGCTCCAACACTCCAGAAAACTGCCCTGATTCCTTGATTTCTCAGGAATTCACAGCTCCCACACCGAGTTGCCTGGTTGGAGCAGGAAAAACACGTCACTCCAGGTGTGGATTTGGGAGAGGCCAAACCCCAGGGAGCTCCCACCACACAGAACCACTGCAAGGGCTCAAAGTGCTTCAGTGTGTGACTTCCAGCCCAAACACTCCCATGCCATACCTGAGATTCCAGCAGTTCACTCCCTTAAACCCCACTTTCTTCTGGATCTTTTGCCTTGGGAGGATTGTGGGCACAGTGGTCATTTGCTAAAGAAATTAATGAGGTGGTTTTTAATAACTTCATGACATCACACTGGATCCCAACCGAGCAGCTGGAGCTGTTCCCAAATCCCCCAAATCCACACGGGGTCACCTGCCAGAGGCTGGAAAGATGCAGCAGGCATGGAGAGGACAGGGGACAGGATGGGCTTGGTGGGATGTGAGAGGACACGGGAACCAGATCCACATGGGAAGGGACTTCATTGATGTAGGAAACCCCCAATTCCAGCGGTGCCAAAGGAGGGGAAAATCACCATGAAAGAAGAAGAAAGTTCCTATAAATTGGGGGAAAAGCTGTTAAATTAGGAGGAAAACTACTGGGGAGAAAACATGAAATGAAGGGAAGAACTCCAAGGCGGATGGAAGTTTGACTCAAGAAACTCAAGAGAAAAAGCAGGAATGGGATATGAACCCCTGGGTTGTGTTTTGCCAACTGGAAACTTAAAAACCTCATCCTGATCAGACTTCTCCTTTGAATCCAGGACAGTGTTGGCTTGGGAAGTGGCTCCAGCTGTGCTGGTCCATCCAGCTGTGGAGCTGGGACAGAGGGCCGAGGGAGCAGCAGCAGCAAACCCATCACGGTCACCCCTGAGACGCTTCCCCACGGTTCAGGAAATCCTGGTGTTTCTGTAAAACCCAGCCCAGCTTGGGGCTGGTTTCATTTTTGACCCAAAGAGATGCTGAGCAAACGTGTTTTGGGGGTGAATTTTGGAGAATTCAGCACCTTATTAGTGGGTTTTTCTGATTTTATCATAAGTGGATGCATGGAAAATGTGATTCGTACCCTCGGGCTCTTCCCAGCATGTTTGGGTCCAGCAAAGGGGTTGCAGCCTCTTCAAGGGACATCAAGAACATTTTCTAACTCCCAGCAGAAGGAAAAGGTGATTTCAGAGCTGAAATCCTGGTCACTCCTGGGACAGGCTGAGTATTTTCAAGGGAACTTGACATTTTTGTTCCCTTTCACCTCGTTTTATGGAGGAAAATCCTCAATAAGTGGCACCTCCAGGTGATGCCGTCGGGCCAGGGGCTGTGTGGGATTGGGATTTCAGGCTTGGGATGGTGTTCGTGGAAGGCTCAGCCACTCAGGGAGGTTTGTTTCTGACATCAAGGTGACAAAGTGGGTTCTCAGTGTCAGAGCCCCAGAAAAGGGGTGGTTGTTGTCAGAGCAGCCCCATGGCTGGATCCCATTCCCAGCCAGGACACCAGGGCTGGACCCCCCCTTGGCTTTTTTGTGCCTGAAAACCAATTTCAGGAGTAGAAGAGGTTTGGAGGAGTTCTGCAGAGGTTTGGAAACCAGAGGGTTCAAGTTTGGACTTGAGTCCCAAAACCGACATGTCCAGCCCCAGTTGCTGCTGCTGAGTCATCCCTGTTGTGAAAGCTCTGGAAAAACTTGTTTTCCTGCTTTTTGGCACCACCAGAAGATGATTTTTTTGGCTTTTCAGGGTTAATTCCAGCTCATGGAAGAGGTTTATGGTTGATGCTTGTCTGGACAAGGGCAGGGCCGTGGTACCGGTGGCGTCCATGGCAGGAGCAATACGAATCCTTAATGAAAAATTAATAAGCTCATTAATTACTGAATGCCTTGTACTCTTCCAACCATTCCTGCCCAGGATCCTTCAGACACCGAGGCTGTTTCTGGTGCTTCCAAATTGATGGAGACTGAATTGGTGGAAAAACAACGTGGAAAGTTTTAATTTCTGACCCTGAAGAGTCCAAAAATTGAGTTTCTATGCTGGAGGAGCTTTGCTGACTGGTGACAGTCGGGGACCAGATTTCCTGGGTCATGGAAAGCAATAATTAGGTCATAGACACTCATTAAATGCAGCAATTCCAGGGTACATCCATAGGAACCTCCATTGTCCTGCAAACTACGCCACTCCTGGAGGAGCTGGGAGATCTCTCCTTTTCCTTGTGTATTTTCTCCTTTTTTGCCTGAAATTCGAGTCCATGGGTGAAGCCAAGGGCATTCCTGCCAGCAGATGGAAGCAGCAAAGCAACATCCAAAGAGCCCAGAAAAGGTGTCTGATGGAAGAAAGCCCAAAATGAAGGTGGGAGGAGGGTGAGGAACTCTCAGTTCAGAAAGAAGGTGGGAAAATAATCCATGTCAAGGTTGAGGAGAGCCCAGTGGGTCCTTAAATCACATGGATGAGCCTGGACTGGAAGAGCTGGAAGCCTTCAGGAAGGAAAACCCTGAGTGCTGGATTCATTCAACATGGTTTGATACCCAGGAGTGTTGGATTTGCCAAAGGATTTGGATCAATGAGGTGGATCAATGTCATCCTCAATGTCTACGGTCCTTTGGGGTTTGGGAATAACCCCCAGCTCACGTCAGTTGGTTCTGCTCAGGCCACGTGTCAAGGGCTCGGGAAATAGCAGGAAATCCATGGGAATTGAAGGCTCAAAGCCAAACCTTTGGGAAAGAAGGAGGAGGAATTCTCTGCATTCTGCTGTGACTCAGCCGTGGAGAGGTGGACACTTCAAATGGAGCCAAAACCCTTCAAATGGAGCCAAAACCCTTCCAGCAGAGCCAAATGGAGTCAACAGGCACCGGGAGACAGCCAGGCCAGAGACACAACCAGGCTGGAGGCACCACCAGGGGTTGAAAGGAAAATGGATTTTCCTGTCGGGCTTTAGGAGAAAAAGGGACTTTGCCATGAGTGGGATAAGTGGAATCAAACCGGCATCGCATCCCTTGCACCAGAGCATGGTGGGAACAAGGCACAAGGGCTTGGGGTGGATCAAGTTGGTGTTCATGGGATGTGGGTTGGGGGAGTTGCAGAGAGGTGAGGAGGAACCAGGGCTGGGGCTGCAGTTCCCACCGTGAGCTCTGCACTATGAACCCCTTGTGGAATTGTCTCGGAACTGTTAAGGTTGGAAAAGACCACTGAGATCATCAATCCAAATGAAGGTGATCCAGGGAGATGTAGAAGGTCTCGAGAACCTGAATAGCGCAGCTTTTAAATGAGTCTTGTCCTTCTTGCCTGTAAATTTCCCCCCTAAGCCATCTTGGAGCCACTCAGGATTCCGGGTGGACTGGGAGCTTTTCAGGATATCGTTGATTCCTTGTGTAAAGCCCTCAGGTGTGTAGGGAACCCCCCGGAGATCCCACCATCCCACCCTGGCCCGTCATGTCCCTCCATCCCTCCCAAACTGGGCGTTACTTCCCGCTGTGTTTCCAGGACGTGTTCGAGATGCGCTTTGCCAAGATGCCGGACGAGCCGGAGGAGCCCGTCATTCCAGCCTCTTCTCCCGTGGTGGTCCCACCTCCCACCAAGGTGGCCCCACCCTCGTCCAGCGACAGCAGCAGCGACAGCTCCTCCGACAGCGACAGCTCCTCCGACGACTCCGAGGAGGAGCGGGCGCAGCGGTTGGCCGAGCTCCAGGAGCAGGTACCACGGCTGGTGGGATGCGGCATCCAGGGGGGTCTTCTTCTGGAATTCCATGGCCTCAGGGTCTTGGTGGGATGGGGGCATCCAGAGGGATCTTCTGGAATTCTGTGGCCTTGGGGTTTTGGTGGGATGGGGCATCCAGGGGGTCTTGGCCCAAAGCCACAGACTTGGCAGTTGTGTAACGGTGACCGAGCACTGCTGAGGGGCCCAAAATCGTTGGGTTTCAGGCAAAAGCACGAAGGAATTGGTGCTTTTCAGAGTGATCCTTTCTGTGAGGACACAGGAGGGGGTCACCAGGAGCAGGAATTCGCTGCTGCTCTTGGGTGGTGTCTTGAAGTTGGACTTCAGGTGACGGTAGTGGTCTTGGCCTTGATGGTCTTGGAGGTCTCTTCTGAGCTGGGTGATTCCGTGATTCCTGGGTGGGCAGGACATGCCAGGGCCGCAGTGAGGATTTACCCATGGCCTTGGTCCCAGGTGCTCCCCACTCATGAGGGAACAGCCTCAGGCTGGGCCAGGGCAGGGGCAGGTGGGACAGGGCAGGAATTTCCTCCTGGAAAGGGTGGTCAGGCCTTGGCAGGGGTTGCCCAGGGAGGTTTGGAGTGCCCAGCCCTGGAGGTGCCCAAGGTAGGACTGGCCATGGCACTTAGAGCTCTGGGCTGGGTGACAAGGTGGGGACAGGGCACAGGGGGGACTCCGTGGGCTGGGAGGGCTTTTCCAACCTCAGCATTCCATGCTTGGTCCCTGGCAGCTCAAAGCCGTGCACGAGCAGCTCGCAGCCCTGTCCCAGCCCCAGCAGAACAAACCAAAGAAAAAGGAGAAGGACAAGAAGGAGAAGAAGAAGGAGAAGCACAAAAAGAAGGAGGAGCTGGAAGATGCCAAGAAAAGCAAAGCCAAGGAACCGCCGCCCAAGAAGGCCAAGAAGAGCAACAGCAACAGCAGTGCCTCCAGGTGAGCTCCACCCCTCCATCCCAGAACCCTCCATGGCCTGGGACTTCCCCTTTCCTCATTAACTTCATTATTGTGGGATCTTTAATGAGTATAACCCCCTCTCCCCTCTGGAGGTGATCGAGTCTTGGCTGTGAGTTCAGATCAGATTCTGGGGATGCTCCTTTTTCATGGCTGCTGTAAACACCTGGATGGGCAGGTGGAGCTCAGTGTTGGGTGCCCAGGAGGAGTTTGAGCTCAGTGTTGGGTGCCCAGGAGGAGTTTGAGCTCAGTGCTGGGTGCCCAGGAGCAGGTGGAGCTCAGTGTTGGTGTCTGACCCATTTAAGCTCAGCTTCCCCTCCCAACCTCATGGTTGAGGTTCAGACCAACCCTCCAACCATCCAAGTGGCTCACTCTCAGGGTGGAAACCAAACCCCCTCAAACGTGATGATTCAGGCCAGGCTCTAATCCCCCTTTCCCACCCTGAGCAGCAAGAAGGAGCCAGTGGCGGCCAAACCCAACAAGGCGGCGCCCGCCTACGAGTCGGAGGAGGAGGACAAATGCAAACCCATGTCCTACGAGGAGAAGAGGCAGCTGAGCCTGGACATCAACAAACTGCCCGGGGAGAAGCTGGGCAGGGTCGTGCACATCATCCAGTCCCGGGAGCCATCGCTCAAGAACTCCAACCCCGACGAGATCGAGATCGACTTCGAGACGTTGAAGCCGTCGACGCTGCGGGAGCTCGAGCGCTACGTCACCTCCTGCCTGCGCAAGAAGAGGAAACCCCCAGGTGGGGCCGGGCTTTGGGAGCAGCTTTGGGGGGTCAGGAGGGCTTTGGGAGCAGCTTTGGGGGGTCAGGAGGGCTTTGGGAGCAGCTTTGGGGTCAGGAGGGCTTTGGGAGCAGCTTTGGGTCCTGCCCGGGGTGGGGTGGGGTGGGGAGAGGCCACCAGAGCCTCGGCCATAGGGATGCTGAGTGCAGGTTTGGTCCTGGTTTTCCTTTGTTTGTTATTTCATTTCAGTTTTAGTCTCATTCTAATTCCAGTTTTGGTTTTAATTTCATATTTAATGTTATTGTTCAGGGTTTAATTCTGATTTTATTTCTAATGAATTTTTTTAATTTTATCTATTTTTTCTTGGTTTAATTACATTTCTAATATTTAGGTTTTATTTCATTTTATTGTATTTTTAGTTAATCTTATTTAATCTTCATTTTATGAATAATTATTAATAATTTCATTCTATTTTTTGTTTTAATCAATTTTATTAATTTTCATTTTAATTTATTTTTAAATTTTATTTCAATCAACCTGATTTTAAAATGATTGAATTTTTAAGTTTGTTTTTAATAATTAATTTTAATTTAGGAATCTTCTGTTATTGATTTTTTAACTTCTTTTTTTGAATGTTTTTATTTTTAAAATGAACAGAAGTAGACAAATATTTCAATTATATTTCCTCTGTCTCTACTGACGCTTTTCTTTAATCCTGCTCCAAAAGAGGATTTATTTTTTAAATTAAATATTTTTTTTAATTATTTCATTTAATCTTTTTTTTTTTTTTTAATTTTAAAAAATCCTGTTTACTGATTTATTTTGGTTGGGATGAGGATAATCCAGTTGGGTTTGGGAGGAGCCCTCAGGACTCTGGGGGTTAATTAGCCCTTAATGATGCTGAGGTGAATATTGGGTGGTCAATTAACCCTTAACACCACCGAGGTGATTAATGGGTGGTTAATTAGCCCTTAATGATACCAAGGTGGTTAATGGGTGATTAATTGACTCCTAACACCACCGAGGTGAATACTGGGTGGTTAATTAGTTGATGAATATACGGTTAATTAGGTGATTACCGTGATTAACGAGGTGATTCCCCCTGTCCCACAGCAGAGAAGGTCGACGTCCTGGCTGGCTCCTCCAAGCTCAAGGGCTTCTCGTCCTCGGAGTCGGAGAGCAGCAGCGAGTCCAGCTCCTCCGACAGCGACGAGTCGGACTCAGGTTAGAGCCCCCACCATCCCCGCCATCCATCCCTGCCATTCCCAAACTCCCACCATCCCCTCCCGCTCCTGCTCCGGACAAATAAACTCGTTTTCAGTCCTGCCTCGGTCTTTAATTGTTCTTTTGAGCTCTGTGATGGCCACCCCAGCGCAGCGGATCGGGCGGGGCGGGGACGCTCCGGCCCCTCCTAACCCCATTCCGTGGTTTTTCCGGAGCTTTTCCTCCTGTGGGAGCTGAGGGAGCTCTTGGCTTGACAACCTGGATTGGCGCTTTTGGGCAAAAACCAGCGGGTTGGCCTCGAAGGAACTGTTGGGAATGTTGTTGCCAACAGAGAATGGAAAAACCATGGAGGGATTGGGATATTATGGATAAAAACCATTTTATTTTACGGCGCCGGCTGCGTTTTGGTTCCGGGATCTTGAGGAAAGGGGGTTTAGGTGGAATTTGAAATCCCAAGTCACCGGCTCCGTGGTGCTCTCGGCGTCTCCCTCGTTCCGCCGCCGCTGGAATTGGGCTAGGCTGGGGTTTTCCTCAATTCTCCCTCTTTAATTTCCCAAGTTCTTGCCCTTTCCTTGTTCCCGCTCCCATCAGGGCTCCAGGGAAGCAAAACTGGTGCCAGCACTCGCAGCTGGTTTTGTGTCAGTCCCTGAACCAGCTCCGACTGCCAGGCTGAGCGGGGCTTAACCCGCCCCAGGCACTGGGAAAGCCTTGGGGAATCCAATGGATGTGCTGGGCAATAACAGGGATTTGTTCCCAGGGCTGGGCTGGCTGTGGAGGGGGAACAGGAAAGGAGCAGAAATCCCAAATGAAGGGAAATAAGCCCCAAAAAGCAGCAGGATTGGGCAGACTCACCAGTGAGCTGGAGCTTCGTGTGAGTCTCTGGTTTAGGGATGGATTTGTTTGGGATAAACCCAGAGTTGGGGATCCTGGAATGTGTTTAATCCATTTCTTTACCAACATCAGTTTGGCTTTTAATTGGATTTAATTCAGAATTGCCCAGGTTTAATTTGCTGGCCCATGGGTTTGATTTAAAGGTTTCAATCACAAGTACCTGATTTAAATCACAGCTAACCCAGGCTTAGCTTGGAGAGACGTGAGTTTAAGTCACCATTACCTGGGTGTAAATCAGATACCTGGTTTAAAATCTGCTCTGGTGCCTGGATTTAAACCACAGATTGTGGCTTTAATTCTGAGCCACTTGGTTTAAGCCACAGATACCTGGTTTAAATCACCAGTACCTCGTTTAAATCACTGTGACCCAGGTTCAACCTGCAGTCCCTGTACCTGGGGGTGCTGAGGACTCCAGAGATCCCCCCTCCTCCAAGCTCTGCTTTGGTATCATTTATGGTCTCCTCAAACCCATTTCCTTCAAATTTGGAGAGAGAAAGAGGCAGATTTAACCCAATCCTTGATTATTTTTTTCCCCCAGGAGATTTGGGCTTTGGGATTGAATTTGCTCCTCCTTTTGCCCCGTTCCAGGCTTAGTCTCTTGTCCTGGTGTGAGTTAGGACAGGCTTGGAGTTCTTAAGCCGAGTCTTCCCCTGGCTCGTGGCCCCTTTGGTGAGGTCTGTGCAGATTTTGGGTCAAATTAGGCAGATTTTGGTGTATTTTGGGGGATTTGGAGGCTTGAGCTGACCCGGTCGTTCTCTGGCAGTGCCGACATCCCCGTTTTGGGTGGACAAAGTCACTGCTCCCACCTCCAGGAGCAGAAGGGTCTGAAAGTCCAGTTTTCCCCTCAAAACCCATGCAGTGCTGAATCCAGGGGGCCCTGGACTTAAACCCAATCCTTTTATCCCAAAACAGTGGCATTTATATTCAATATTACTTCCAAAAGTTGCTGTTTGGGTGTTTTAACTTCAGTCACTTCTAGCATTTTTTAGAATAATTTCCCTAAATAAGTTGGTTCTTTTCCTGGGACACCCACGGGAATTCCGTGGGATCGGGATTTTATCAGCCTGTAAAACTTGTCATTTTAGATCCATTTTTTTCCCTTGATGCCCTAAACTTGGAAAATCAGGATGAATTTAAATCCAAACCACTTTTATTTCGATTCTTTTTCCCACCTAACCTTGGCCTGCCACAAATAACTTCTCTAAATCCCTTTCATTTTTTCTCCTCTCTGGGATTTTGTAACTGTGGAGCCACCAAGTTGTCCCTCCCCTCAAAACCCAGAGGAAAAATTGTACAAACTTGCTGTTCTCAGTTTCAAATAATAAAATCAATAAAGTGGTTTTGCTACAAAAAGGTATTTTTTTTTGTAGAATCGTGGAATTGGAACCCGTAATGTGCGAATTGTGCTGGTGGTGGAACCGCCCGTCGGGGTTTTGCTGTTTCAGGTGGACGGGGGTGGGAGTCAGATGAGGATTTAGGGAAAATCCAACCCTATCCCCGTGGCTGCCGGTGGGGGCAGAGCCTCAGGGCCCAGTTTAACTTTTCTGCTCTGAAATCAGCTGGAAATGTCCTTTTTCTTCAGTCCTGGTGATTCTCAGCCCTGTGGATGAAACAGGGTCGGGGATGGGACATCTTGACTCTCCTGCTCCACAGGGAGATGCTGGACCCCAAAACACCAACTGTGACCCAACAGTCAGCCTCGGTGTTCATGAAGGTTCATCCTTGGGTTGGGTTGGGGTCTCCTGAATCACCAGGTGACCCCCCCCCATGACCACAGGACTCCAACTGTGACCCAGCAGTCAGTCGGCATCAGTGGCAAGGAATCCTCCTTGGATCTGCATCTCCAGAATCACCAAGTGATCCCCTGGGACGGCGTGGTTTGACTGTGACCCAACAATCGGCTTCGATGGTGAAGAAGGTTCATCCTTGGGTTGGGTTGGCCAAGCTCAGCGTCTCTGAAATGGCGAGTGCCACTGGACAATGCCCTGGGACCACCGTTGCTTTGCCTCTCCTGGTCTCCGTTGGCTTCGTTGTCTTGGGGAAGGGTCTCCCAGAGCATCCAGTGAATTCCCCCATCCTGCTCCGTTTCCTCAGCTCGTCGTGGCCGGATCCAGCTTGTGCCAAGTCCCTGGCATGAAGCTCCCTGCGAGAACCACGGGACGCCAGAGGAGGATGAAGAAGATCCGTGTCCCAGTCCCCTGAAGGAGAAGCCTCAGGGATGTAGGTTGTGGAGCAGCTGCTGCTCGTGGTTGAACTGGGGTGGCTCCTCTTCCCACCCAGTGTCAGAGCAGGGACGTGCTTGGCCAAGTCACCACCGTGTCACGTGGCTTTTTTGGAAGCTGATGGTTCATCCCTTCTGGTCCTGGATTATCCACAACTTTTCTCCTCTTCCCACTCAAGTTCCTCCTGAATCTGGTTTTTTGTTTATCCTGATCTAAGTAGAACAGAACCCGGGGGATCTGGGAAGCCGCCTCCACTCCCTGGGATGTGCGTCCAGGGATGTTTGATCCGTGGGATCATCTACTGGATAACCTTAACTTCTCGTCCTTGGATCTTCTCCGACATCAGTGGGATGAGCAGAGAGTCCCAACAGAGCAATTGTCTTCATGGAAGAGGAATTCAGGTCTTGGTCTTTCTGGAAGGGTCCATCTGGAGCTATGGATACCCATCTGAATTCTTGGATACCCCTTGGAAGCCTTGGATGCCCATCCCGATCCATGGACACCCACGTGGAGCTGTGGAGGACAGTCAGGATCCGTGCACACCCACCCAGATGTGTGACTTGGAAACCGTGGATGCCCCTGTGGAGCTGAGACCCATCTGGAGCTGTGGTCATCCATCTGGAGCCATGGATGCCTTTCTGAAGCTATGGATGCCCACCTGAAGCCAGGGATGCCCACCTGGAGCCATGGATGCCCACCTGAAGCCATGGATGCCTTTCTGGAGCCATGAATGCCCACCTGGATCCATGGCCACCCACCTGGAGCCAGGGATGCCCCCCCAGATCCCCAGATGTGTGTCTAAATCCATAGTCACCCAACATGTTCCTGTGACGCTTCCAAGAAATCCCATCTCCCGTGTTCCCCAGTAACCTTCCTCTTCTTTCCGTCTCTTCCACTGCCATTGGATCCATTGGATCCACACTGTAACATTGGGAATCATCGACCACGGGCTCAAAATGCCTTTTTTTAACCTCATAATTCTTACCTTGAATCCCAAACATTGGCCAGAGGATCATCAGGAGCTGAGCTCCTGGCACGGAGATTTTCCCTTCTCCCCTTCCCAGCCATTTTTGGTTGGGACTTTTCCCAAAAATCCTTCATTTTTTTATCTACTTCACCCTCAAAATGTGCTGAATGGCACCACCAGACCAGCCCAGCCCATCCCCCAGTGCCAATCTCTCGGAAATAATAAACTTCAGGAATTAGTTTAATTCCTGGAGGGATTTAAGGGAACGTCACACTCGGGACACGATCCTTGAGGACCAGGGGAGCTTTTTCCCCCCCAAAATCATCTCCACGAAGGTTTTATCCGTTGAGTTTTTCCAAGCACATTCTTGTATAACGTATTTTGTTAATTCCATGTTTCTTGGCACTTCTGGGAGAGGAAATCCTGGGAAATCACTGCCCTCATCCCAGCTCCCACCAGTTGCTTCCAGTGAGAACGCTTCAAAACTGTGGGGACCAGGAAGGAAGGTTGGGAGCTCATCCCACAGAAACATGCCATGGATTTGGGGGAATGGAAAACCATTGTTGGTGTTGCTGGGATATTTGATCCCTGAATTTTTTATCCTTGGGATATTTGATACCAAATTTGTTTTGTGGCTGAGATATTTGATGTCTGAGTTTCCCTCCTCCCTCCTGCCAAGCCTCTCTCTGTGTCCCGTTGTGACACTCCTGAGATAGCCAAGGCCTTTCTCACCTGGTGGGCCTTTCTTTGCCGCAGAGACACCCGTGGAAGGACTTGGGGTTGGAGTTGGGTTTCACCTCTCTTTTCTCCTGCAATTTCTCCTTCTTTTTGTCACAAACCCCCAAGTCTTGAGGCCGGAGGCCCTGTGGAATTCCAGTTCCATCCCCAAACCCTTCCCCTGTGCCGGAATTGGCGCTGTTGGGTCGATCCGGGGCGCTGGGGCAGCACCACCACGGAACTAACGGCTGCTCTTTCCCTTTTTTTGGCAGAAATGGCACCGAAATTGAAGAAAAAAGGGCATTCAGGGCGAGAGCAGAAAAAGGTAAGAGATACAACAGCCTTGGGGTGGGATTGGATCCCCTGGGGAGTTCTGGGAACACCAGGAATGCCGGTGGGAGTGTGGGCTGGCTTGGTGGGCTCCACCCCCCGGGGTTGGCCAAGGAGGTGTTGGTTTTTCTGGGAAGGTGTTCCCAACCAGCCCAGGGTGGTTGGGAGGGCACCGGGAAGGTGTTCCAGGAACCGGGGAGGTGTTTTGGTGACCAGGAGGGTGTTTTGGTGACCGGGAGTGCATTTTAAGTGACTGAAAAGGTATTTTAGTGACCCAGGAGGGCATTTTGATGACCAGAAAGCCATTTGGATGGCTCAGAAGGGCATTTTGACAACCCAGGATGACCCCCCGATGGCCAACAAGCCGTTGCCTTGACTCCCCGCTGTGTTTCCCCCCTCAGCATCACCACCACCACCACCAGCCCACGCAGCCGCCGCCGCCGCAGCCGCCTCAGCCCCAGCCCGTCCCGCCGGCGCTGCCGCCGGTGCAGCCACCGCCGCCCCCGCCGCCCGTCCCGGCCCCCGCCCCGCCCATGAAGGCGTCGCCACCGCCCTTCGTGCCCGCCCAGGTGCCGGTGCTGGAGCACCCCCTGCCTGGCAACATGTTCGACACCATGAGCCACTTCGCCCAACCCATCCTGCACCTGCCCCAGCCGGAGCTGCCGCCTCACCTGCCCCCAGCACCCGAGCACAGCACCCCCCCACACCTCAACCAGCACGTGGTGTCCCCTCCAGGTGAGGCAGAGGGGTGGGGCAGGTTCCTCCTGGAGGGTGGTGGAAAGGGCACTGGGAGATTTTCCAGTCATGGTGCCCAGCGGGCCACCGTGTCCTTGCTGGGACATCCCAACCCACGACTCTTTCTCTTGAGGAAGAAGAGGGTGTTTGGTGGGGTCTGTCCCTCCCAGTGGTGCTGGGTGGGCTCTGTTCCTTCCTGGGGGTGCTGGGTGGGCTATGTCCTTCCTGGAGGTCCTGGGTGGGGTCCATCCCTTGGAGATGGTTCTGGGTGGGCTCTGCGTGCAGGCTACATTCCCCTTCCCCGTTTCTCACTGACTCCACCATGTCCTTCTTGGGAGATGCCAACCTCTGGCCCTTTCACTTGAGGAGGAGCATGGTATTGGGTGAGGTCTGTCCCTCCTGGAGGTGCTGGGTGGGCTCTGCCGCTCCTGGGTGCTGCTGGGTGGGCTCTGGTCTTGCAGTGTCCATTCCCCCTCATTCCTCACTGACCCCTTCGTGCCCTTCCTCCTCCCCCTGCAGCTTTGCACAACGCTCTGCCTCAGCAGCCCTCGAGGCCCAGTAACCGCGCCGCGGCACTGCCGCCGAAGCCACCGCGCCCCCCGGCCGTGTCTCCGGCGCTGCCCCCGCAGCCCCTCCTGCCGCAGCCGCCGCTGCCGCAGCCACCGCAGGTGCTGCTGGAGGACGAGGAGCCACCGGCGCCGCCGCCACCGCACCACAACCTGCCCCTGAGCACCAGCCAGATGCAGCTGTACCTGCAGCAGCTGCAGAAGGTGCAGCCGCAGACTCCGCTTCTCCCTTCAGTGAAGGTCCAGTCGCAGCCGCCGCAGCCGCCGCAGCCGCCGGCGCTGCCGCCCCCGGCGCACCCCGCGGTGCAGCAGCTGCAGCCGCCGCCGCGCCCACTGCACATGCAGCCCCTGCCCTTCCCGTCCCACCTGCCCCAGCCACCACCGCCGCCGCCGCCGCCGCCCCAGCAGCAGCAGCAGCAGCAGCACCCGCAGCCCCCGCAGCCCCCGGCGCAGCCACCAGCGCCGGCCAAGCCTCAGCAGGTCATCCAGCACCACCCGTCGCCGCGGCACCACAAGCCAGACCCCTACGCGACCGGTGAGCGGGAGCAGCAGCAGGAAGAAGAGGAGGAGGAAGAGGAGGAGGAGGGGCCTGGGAGTTGGGAGAGGGGGGTGAGTGGGGAGGGAGCCGCGGCGAGCTGGGACGGAACTGCCCGGCGAGGGCTCCTTCGGGCAGAGATCTGGGTGTGTCGGGTGTTGGAGGAGGTCAGTGATGTCCAGGTTTGGAGGATCTTGGGAGTGTTGGGTTATGGAGGATTTCAGGGATCTCCAGTTTTTCAGGATCTTGAGTTATTGAGAATCTCAGGGATCTCCAGTTGTTGAGGATCCCAAGGATCTCCAGTTTTTTAGGCCCTCCAGAATCCCAAACTGTTGAGGATCTCAAGGATCTGCAGTTCTTCAGGATGTCAAGTTACTCAGGATCTTGAGGATCCCAAGTTGTTGAGGATCTCTAGGATCTCCAGTATTTGAGGGTCTTGAATTTTTGAGGTTGTCTAGGATCTTCAGTTTTTAAGAATGTTGAGGATTTTGTTTCTGAGGATGTTGAGGTTCTCAGATCTTGGAGGATCTACCAGTTCTCAAACAAATCTTGGAGAAGTCCTGATAGCCTTCAGGATATCAATGAGCTCACATTTTTGAGGGACCTGATCTCAATTCTTTGAGGATCTTGAGGGTCTCAAGGGTTTGAGGAACTTGAAAATCTCATTTTTGAGGATCTCAAAGTTCTCATGTTTTGGAGAGTCTCCATCTTTGAGGAGCACAAAGATCTCCTTTGAGGAACACGAAGATCTTCTTTGAGGAACACGAAGATCTTTTTTGAGGAGCATGAAGATCTCCATCTTGCAGGAGCACAAAGATCTCCCATCTTTGAGGAACTCAGGGTCCTCAAATTCTTGAAGAACTCGAGACTCTCCAGTTCTTGAGCCGTGGCACGTTCCAATGTCAGTGTTGGCTCTGTGTTCATTCCATCCTGGCTGGGGGCCGACTTTGGGGGGTCTCTCTTGAGGCACGGGATCTTCTCCCCCTCTTATAGCAGATCAGAGGTGTGGGTGCCCCGAGGGGGTTTCCTGATGTTTTTCTGACGGCGCAGCAGCCTGGAATGATGTTGGGGAGAACCTGGAGCAACGACCTCCGGCCATCCCAGGAGTTGGTGGGAACAGCTGGGACCACGTGGCCATGGGGCTCAGCCTTCACTGTTGGCTTGGGAGCTCCCAGATTCCCCTTGGGGTCCACTGCCATTCCCACTGGGAAATGCCCCAGCTGGGATAAGCAGGGCAGCGTCGGGCTCCAGACTCCCTGAATTCCAGGAGCGACCCTGCTCCTGCTCCTGCTCTTGCTTGGCCACGTGATCCCCCACGTCTTCTGGGTCATCCTCACCTGGCCAGAATCCCTGGATTGGCAGGGAGGGCAGAGGTGACTCAGACACAATTCCCAGCGGCTCCCAGAACCTCCCGTGGCTCTTGGAGATGCCACATCCCAGCTCTGGCTCCAGGCAGGGAGAGGAGAGAGCAGGCAGGGAAGGGGGGAGAACTGGCAGGGAAGGGGGAGAGCAGGCAGGGGAACGGGGAGAGCAGGCAGGGAAGGCAGAAGAGCAGGCAGGGAAAGGGGAAGGGCAGGCAGGGAAAGGGGAGAGCAGGCAGGGAAAGGGGAGAGCAGGTAGGGAAGGCAGAAGAGCAGGCAGGGAAAGGGGAGGGCAGGCAGGGAAGGAGCAGGACAGGCAGGGGAAGAGGGAGGGGCGGTGTCCACCCTGAGTGTCCCAGCGGGGCAGTGTCACCACCAGGAAAACTGATGGTCACCCAGAAGAAGGAGGGCTCCAGCTCTGGGTGGAACAACACAGATACAGAGACATGGTGGGGGGGACTGGGGTCCCATGGGGACATTCTGGGGCCACCACACTTCTTCCAGGCTGTGGCAGGGGCCCCCTGTCCCTCAGGGCGTGGCAGGGCCACTACACACCATCCAAGGCATGCCAGGGCCATCACAGCCCATCCAGGACCACCACTTTCACTCCAGGGTGTGGCAGGGCCACCAGATTCGGTCCACAGGGACCAACCAGGGTGCCATGGGGCCACCCTGGGGCCACCACACTCACTCCAAGTCACATCAGGGCCACCACACTCAATGCACAGTGACCAGGGTGCCATGTGGGAACACAGACCTCCCTCCTGGGGCCACCCCTGTCCCTCAGTGCGTGCCAGGGCCACCACACTCTGTGTCAGGGCCACCACCCTCCCTCCAGGGTGACCGGGGTGCCCTGGGGACATCCCGGGGCCCCCCCAGGCGTGCCAGGCTGTCCCCGGGGCGCGCGGCGGGCGCGGCGGTGCCGCTCGGACGACGCTGACGACGGATGACTGATTTGGTGCCCCCCGACTGTTCCCAGGTCACTTGCGGGAAGCCCCTTCCCCTCTCATGATGCATTCCCCACAGATGCCGCAATTCCAGGCTTTGGTCCACCAGTCTCCACCTCAGCAAAATATCCAGCCAAAAAAACAGGTACAAACGGGAGCGGAGCCCCCCCCGGGACCCCCCCGTCGTCCCAGCGCCGGAGCCACGGTTTGCATCGGGGAGGGGGTGGGCGAGGAGCGGGGGGGGTGGTGGGGGGTCCCCGGGCGGCTCCTGAGCCGGGTTTTGCCGTGGCAGGAGATGAGAGCGGCGTCCGTGGTGCAGTCGCAGCCCTTGGTGGTGAAGGAGGAGAAGATGCACTCGCCCGTCATCCGTAACGAGACCTTCAGCCCCCCCATTCGGCAGGACCCCCCCAAACACCCCGAGAGCATCAAAGCGCCCCAGCACCTCCCCCAGAGTGAGTGGAGGGGGGCTGAGACCCCAACACCCCACAGTTTGGAAGGGAGCCCGCAGCACCCTCAGTTTTGGAGTGGGAGAACCCCCATCACCCCAGTTTTGGTGGTGGAGACTGCCATCACCCACAGATTTGGGGTTGGATGATCCCCATCACCCACAGTTTTGGGGTTGGAGGATCCCCATCACCCACAGTTTTGGGTTGGAGGATCCCCATCACCCACAATTTTGGGGTTGGAGAACCCTCATCACCGCCCCAGTTTCGGAGTCTGAGACACACCCCCCCCCCGAATTCTGGTGTCCAGGCCCCCTCATCACCCCAGTTTTGATGTCCAACCCCCCCCCATCACCCCAGCTCAGGGTCCAGGCCCCCCC
>JAWMRC010022259.1:0-33429 GCA_035584755.1 Thripadectes ignobilis
CCACCCCCCCCCGCAATTTGGGTACATTTTGCAGAGCTTTTGGTTCCTTATCCGGGGACTGGGCTGGCGGGTGTGATTGGCCGCGGATGTCACATGGTGAAAGTAACTTTACGGGGTCGCAGCTAGTAGGAGGGCTTTATGGAGCAGAAAAACGACAAAGCGAGAAAAATTATTTTCCACTCCAGAAATTAATGATCATGAGCTCTTATTTGATGGACTCTAACTACATCGATCCGAAATTTCCTCCATGCGAGGAATATTCGCAAAATAATTACATCCCAGACCACAGTCCGGAATATTATAGCCGGACCAGGGAGTCCAGCTACCAGCATCACCACCCGGAGCTGTACCCCGTGCCACGACCCTCCTTCCCCGACCGCCCGTTCAGCTGCGGGGGGCTCCCGGCTCCCGGCAACCCGGCCGCGCTCCAAAGGGGACACGGGCAAACTCCAGGAGGCCAACACCTCTCAGAGAAAGCACAGCAGCTCTGCGAGCAGGCTGCTCTATCCACCTCCTCCACCACTCCTTCCCCAGCCCCTCCAGCCTGCAACCAGCCAAACCCCGACCATCCCACCAGCACAGCTTCCAAACAGCCCATAGTCTATCCCTGGATGAAAAAAATCCACGTCAGTACTGGTATGCAACTTTTATTTTCCTCTTCTGTCTCTCCGCTCTCTTATTTTCACACCATGCTCGCTCCCTCTCGCCTCTCGCTCTCTCTCTCTTTTTTTTATTTCCTTCCCTTCCATGAGAGCCTTTGGGTTAGCACAATTGAACTGGATTTACGACTCCGAATGGGTAATTACACCCACCATAAATTTTATAGCCGAGCTACTGTGGGCAGCCGTAGCCATGTGGCTCGGGCTGTTATGTATGTGTGAAACTCCGAAAGCTTTGTGAGGGGTGCATAAATAATTCAGTCTTTTGAGCCAGGGAAACCCCTTCCTATTAGAATAGAAACTCTTGAGCTGCCCAAAGTTCTTTATTACCTATTTAGCCTATTACTTTTTTTTTTCTTCTCCCCCGGCTCCTCCAGTCGCCTCTCCCGACCCTCTCTCCATCCACGCTGATTTTCCTTGTGTGTTTTTTCTTTTTTTTTTTTTTTAATTTTTTTTGGTGTGGTTTTTTTGTTTGTGTTTTTTTTTCTCCTTTCCTTTCTTTTCTTTTTTTTTTCCTTTTTTCTTTTTTTTTCTTTTTTTTTTGTTTTTTTGTTTTCCTTCCCCTCCTTTCCAGTGAATCCCAATTACAATGGAGGCGAACCCAAGCGATCCAGGACAGCCTACACCAGGCAGCAGGTTTTGGAGCTGGAGAAGGAGTTTCACTATAACAGGTACCTGACCCGGCGGCGACGCATCGAGATCGCGCACTCGCTTTGCCTCTCCGAGCGACAGATCAAAATCTGGTTTCAGAACAGGAGGATGAAATGGAAAAAAGACCACAGGCTGCCCAACACCAAAGTGCGGGCGGCGGCCGCGGTTCCCAGCGCTTCCACGGCCCCCGCGGCCTCGGCGAGCACGGCCGCGGGCGAGGAGCTGCCCTCCGCCACCGCGCAGGACCCGCGCACGGAGGATATCACCAGGTTATAAACACCCCCAGACCCGCACACAAATGACTCTGGATTATTTATAGAATCTAATATATATATATATATATATATTTTGGTTCTTTCCCCTCGCTTCCCCTTTTCCCTGGTAGGGTTTTGGTTTCCCCCCCCTCCTTTGATTATAATAATGATAATAATAATTATTATTATTTTCCCCCTCCCCTGTGCGTATAAAAAACAACGGGTGTCCCCCAGCCCTTTAGATGCATGTCAGATAGCATGAGGCCAGGTGTCTGCACCTGCAGGGTGGGTTTTTTTACGCCGTTTCAGGGTTTTATTTATTTTTTAAAGCTGGAGGGGGGATGGGGAGGGAGGGCAGGGTGGGGGGAGGAAGAGGGAAATGTCCTCTTGGGTGAATTTAATGAAGAAATGATGATAAAATTGACAGCAGAAAACAAGCAAATAATTTTAAAAAGGCAAACGTGGGTATTTTTCCCCCTCTGCGTTGCAAATGCACAATGAGTGTAGGAGCTGTGAAGTTCTTTTGTAGCAGTGTGGGGGGAAAAAAAGCTTAAAAATCACGATTGGGGGGCGGGAAACAAACAAAAAGCAGCTACGAAACAGCACACAGGGGTGGACGAGTCTTTGCTGAGAAACTGAGAAGTAAAAGGGGAGTGAGAGAGAGAAAGAGTGACCTATTTAAAAATAAAGCAGCAGAAGGTTTTAAAAAGTCCGTAGTTAGGGTTTTCTGTCGTGGTTATTTGTGTTTTTGGACTGATTTTCCATGATCATTGTAAACTTGCAATAAAGAGTTTTAGTGTGTCTGTGACAGTCCCAGTGTTCAATAAACCAGTCAGTGTGAATTAGTTTTACTTTTATGTCTGGTGCCTTATTTTATCCCCCCATCTCCCCTCCGACCCGCCCCAAAATAATAATAATGATAATGATAATAATAATAATAAGGCTAATAAAATGCTGGGACAATGTGCAATGGATCCCATGTGCACCAGCTACTGCTTAAGTTAAGTTTAAGCCAAGCTGAAAGATAACTCCCAACTCCAGATTTTTATGTCATCACGACGTGGCCAGTGCCTTGAAATCTCAGACCCTCCCAACCTGTAAATATGGGGCTAAAAACCCAAATAAAAGGGAAAATCTGAGTTTCCAGGGCAGTGCTGTGGATTGGGATTAGCTGTCAGTCGTGCCCCTTTATTTCCTTTTCCATCCCTCAGGAAATTTTCTGGGTTTAGCTCCTCTCCCTGCTCGGAACTTTTGCCTCTTCATATTTTTATTATTATTGATAATAATAAGGATTATTATTGTTATCATTTGCTCTCGCTGTCGTGGTTCCCTCGTCTTGGCTCCTTGCAGCCACAAGCCCCGATTGAATTTTGCCAGGCAATGAAAAGGCTGTTAAATAATAATAATAATAACAATAACAATAATGGGAATAATGGCAGTAATAGTGTTAATAACTGTAATTCATCGCTCCCGGCCTTTGGAGGCAGCAAATTGGCAGCAGAGGGGGGATTTGAGGAAAAAAACCTGTGCCCCCCCCAAAGAGGGGGTCTGGCAGGGCAGGGAATGGGGGACACGAGGAGGGGCTGGGGCTGAGCCCCCCGGGTTTTAATTTTAGGCAGGGCTTTGGGGAAGTTTGGAGCTGGAATCAGCGCTGGGAGAGGGAGGCCTGCTGGAAGCGCTGCCCTTCCAAGCCTTGGGATGGGGAGTTGCAGGAGAGGAGGTTTGCCAGGGTCTTTATTTGGGTTTTATTCTCTTTATTTATGATTTTCCTTTCCCTCCAGCATCGATTTAAGCTGCCATTAAACAAATCATGGTCTCAACCCCTTTGTGAGAGCTGGGGATGCGTTTCTGGAGAGGGGGCAGGTTATCCTTTATCCCGGGGAGTTTATGGATTAAGCTCATCAGATTTCTTTATTATTATGATTCTTTTTTACCTTTCACGTCCTGCTTTAGTGATATTAATACAGGGACGAGGCTGGAAAGATCAAACATAACGACAGGACACGTATCCCTTCCTCCTGGTTAAACATTTCCTCCCCAGAGCAGGGAAAGATGTTGGGAGCCAGTTGAGGATTTCGGCTTATTCCAAGCCCGCACAGCTGAGCTGGGGAAGGCAGAGAAAACAACCTTAAAAAAAATAAAATAGAAAATAAAAATACCACCAGTAAACAGCATCCAAGGCTTGGCCCAGCCCGGGGTGGGGGTAGAGAGAGGTTTTGAAATGCTCTTTTATAGGCAAAACATCAAAGGAAAAAGTAAGAAAATAAAGGTAAAAAGGCACCAGGGAGGGAAGAAATTCAGGTTTAATGCAGGAAGAAAACCAGCAAATCTGGAAGGAAAGCGCAGCCCCAAGTGCTGGGAAGGGGGTGCTGCCCCAGTGCCCTCAAGGGGAGGAAAGGCAGCCCCCAAATCCCCTCGGGTGGGGGGCACCTGCACCACTGCGGGCTGGGCCAAGGCCAGGAGGAGGAGGAGGGTGGGGAGGAAGGAGCAGAGCCCCTGGTTGGATTCCTCCCTGGGTTTGGGGGCATTTTTGAGTTTTGGAGTTGTGGGATGGGGTTTCTTTGGCTGCTGCGGGATGTGTTGTCTCCTTTCCCCCCTCTGCCCCCCAGGCCGGGGGTACCCCCTGGAATTGGGTGCTGGGGTTGGCACCCGGGGCTGGCAGGTCCTGGGGGTGCCGGGGACATCTCAGGGCTGGGGGGAGCCCACGGTGGGGGTTCACCCTCATCTCCCTCAGCCCTGGTGGAGACACCAGTGGGGCTGTGGGGGGAGAGGCTGCGTGGAGGAGGGAACCAGGGAAAGAAGGAAAAATAGGGGAAAAAAAGGGGGAAATCAAGGGGGGAGAAAAGGAAAAATAAAGAAAGGAAAGGGAAATGAGTATAAAAAACAGGTAAATAGAGGGGGAAGGGGAATGAAGGGGAAAGGGACAATAAGTAAGGGGAAATAAAGAGCGAAATAAAGGTGGAAGGGAAACAGGGGGGAAGAATAAATGGGGGAGTATGGAAATAAAGGGGGGAAGGGAGATAAAGGGGGGGATCAAGGGAGAAAAGAAATAAGGGGCGAATAAGAAGGGGAATGGAAATAAAGGGGGGAAAACAAAATAAATGAAAGAATGGGGGAGAAAAGGAAGGTGAAGGAAAGGTAAAAAATACAAATTAAAGAAAAAAATAGAGCAAAATAGGAGGGAAAGGGGGAGAAAAGGGAAAAAATGTCTGTTCCTGCTGCAAACAGCCCCAAACCCCGTCCCTTTTTAGCCTCTTGACGCCTCCATGTAGAGAGGCTGAAAGAAAACTTTATTGAAGTTCGGGTAAACGGCAAAAGCGGGTTCATGGAAAGGCCAACTTTTCTCTGGCAGCGGCTCCATTGGAGGCAGCAAGTGACCCCGAGCCCTCCTGACCCGCTGCCTCTCCCAAGGATGTTCCCTCTGTGTCTGCGGACACACATTTAGAGGCACCATCGCTGTTTGGAGGCTTTGTGGGTTTTTACCATAGTAATGGGGTGTTCGGGGAGGGGGGGGCTGGGGCAGATGCGATGCGTGTTATGGTATTGTCTCCTCGCCAAAATAACCCGGGAGAAAAGGGGAGAGAAGGGTGAAGTGGCGGCCAAACTTCTCTCCCTTCTTTTCCTCCAGAGATGCTCAACCTCCCGGCTGGTCCAGGAGTTGCTCCCCCGCCACGTAAGTAATTCCCATTGCAGGAGCAAAAAATAGAGTCAGCTCTTACGTATAAAAAATAATTTAAAGGTAATTTTAACACTCTCAAATGAAATCTTAGAGATAATTTGAAAAGAGCCTAAAGCAGAGCAAAAAGGAGCCCCTGAAAGTTTGGGAGGTGAAAATTCGGATGCAAATGGGAACGGGGATGTGGGGAGGGGGCCGAGATTTGGGGTGTGCAGAGGGAAGGAGCTGCGGGACAGACGGACAGAGAGATCCAGAGGCGGATGGATGGATGGATGGAGGGATGGATGGATGGATGGATGGATGGATGGATGGATGGATGGATGGATGGATGGAGGGATGGAGGGATGGAGGGATGGAGGGATGGATGGATGGATTGATGGGTGGATGGATGGATGGATGGATGGATGGATGGATGGATGGATGGATGGATGGATGGATGGATGGATGGATGGAGGGATGGAGGGATGGATGGAGGGATGGAGGGATGGAGGGATGGAGGGATGGAGGGATGGGTGGATGGAGGGCTGGATGGAGGGTTGGAGGGCTGGAGGGACAGAGGAATGGATGGAGGGCTGGAGGGACAGAGGAATGGATGGAGGGATGCAGGAAATGCTGCCCCGGAGCAGCAGAGATGGCCCATCCCGGGCTCCGTGTCCCAGACTGGCCCTGGCACCTCCAGACGGGGCTGCAGGAGGAGCCCCCCCGGCCCCCCCGGCTGCCGCATTGTTCAGGGCTCGGGGAATTCGCTTTACTTTGATTATTGGGCTATAAAACTCCCTCAACAACGTGTTTCTGGAGGCTCGAATTAACATCTGAGGCCAGGGCGCTTTTTTTATCTCCTCTTTTATGTTCTTCGAGTCCAATTTGTTTTGAAGTTCCCGGATAAGTTTTGCCGGTTCCTTTCGCAGCTTGGGCTTGATTTTATGTTATTTTGCCTTTTTCTTTCTTCCCCTCTTCTCTTTAAGTATCTCCGCTAAGGACTCGGGGTTTAAGAGGGCGGCAAAGTCGTTTTACGAAGGGTTTAAAAGGCAATAAAAAAGGGAAAGTAAAAACAACCCCGAGGAAGTCTTTGTATCCAGAGTCTTCAAGGAATGGCAACTCCTCTTAAATTTACATCAGCAGGCTGAGAAAATGAGCTTCCTGTATTGCCTGTTAGGAAGGAAAACACAAAAAAAGAGGGAAATCACAGCTCCAGAGATGCTTTGGGGAGATAACAGCAGCCCCAGCTTGATGAGAACTTTTTTATTGTGTTTTTTATGCACTGGAAATGCATTTCCCCCTCCTTCCCCCCCCTTTTTTCTTGTTCTTGCCCCAGGGCTCTCCTGTTGAGCTCGCGGTGTTGCGGCTCCTTCCAGCAATTTTCCTGCAACCCCTCGCAGGTTGAGAACGTTCCTCTCCGGTGTTAATTGGAATTAAAAGCCAAAACACGCGCCCGGGGTTAAGCGAGTGAGTTACGGGCTCGCCCCGGCCCTGACAGCACCTCCGCGGCGCAACTTTTATTTATTGTCCTCTCCTATATCATTATCCAGAGTTTTATGCACTTCCTATTCCGTCGCCGTGATTAATTTGGATGGGCAAGGTACCAAGCTAAACATTTTGGGATTTATTATTATTTTTTTTTAAGGGAAAGACTCGGGTTTCCTTGAACAAGCGGGGGGTGCTGTTGGTAATTTTTAAATATCTTTTTCTTTTGTATTTCTTTCCGTTTGTTTGGGTGTTTCTTCAGACTTATCAGGGTATTCTTTTTATATTTTGGGGGGGAGAAGGCGTTTTGAGGGTGGATTTTCCCTCCTTCCTGGAAGCCAGGAGTGCATGGGACACGCTCCAGGCTTGTGGAGTAAGCAAAATAAATAATGGGCAAATAAATAAATCATCCTTTTGTGCGGAGGGAATTAAACCCCACTTTGGAAATGATTAGCTTTTCCTCCTGTGTCTTAATTAAGGGTTTTTTTCCCGTGCTCTCTAATCCAACACATGTATGGCAAAAATTCCCGAGCCGTGTCATGGATAAACTGGGATCCAGCGAAGGGAGAGGGAGGACCCGTCCCTGCCCCCCAAAGGACATGCAATTGTATCTGGCAAAGAAAAGTTGGATTTTCATCTTTTCTCTTGCTTTTTTTCCCTTCTTTCCGAGGATTTTCCTGCCCCAATGACACCTTTTGATCCCTCATTTTTCCTCGGAGGATGAGGATGAGGCTCCCCCCCTCAGAAGCAGCCAGGGAAAAATAATTCTGCTGGGCAGGGAAGTGTTATTTCTCCCGCCGGGGATGTCAGGAGCTTTGGGGCAAAGGGTTTCTCCAAACTTCATCTGGTTTTATTATTTTTTATTGCATTTATCCCTTCGTCCGGTCTGCTCTGACAGCTGCCACTCAACCCCAGCCCTGGGGGGGGGGGGGAAGCTCCTGCTGCCCCTTCCCCACCTGATTCTGGGGGAATTAAGGGCAGAAAGGAGCAAAATCACCTTTTGCTTGGCAGAACCCGTCAATTTTGGGGGGAGAAACGGCAAAATAGCCCGAAAGGGAGGGAGCGGCGCCTCCAATAACGAGTACTCGGTACCAAACCACTCCCTGCGCCCATAAAACACCGATTTTTAACACCGAAAAGGCTCATCCTCGAGAGTGGGAAACGAGAGGTAATTTATGGCCAGGGCACACCCCAAATCCTTCTGCCCTCGCCAAGATGCTGCTGCCACTCCACCTTCACCCTCCCCCTCCGAGCCCCATCCCTCTCCACCCTTTCCTTAATTTATTCCCAATTAATTCCATGACTGAGCAATCAGAAACTTAAACAAGCTGGAAGTGAGAGCCGGGAATTCGGCGGAATGCCATTATTATTATTATTATTATTATTATTATTATTATTATTATTATTATTATTATTATATAAACTGGCAGATTAAAGCTGCCTCATCCCCTCTGCCCTCCACCTTCCCGGGCATAAAACTGCAGGGAGAGGCGGATTTCTCCAATTACACATCAATTCCTCCCCCGAGTGGGTACTTTTAACTAAAAACCGTGTTTCCGCTGGTGCGTTTTCGCCCGTGATGTTCACTGAGCCACTCTGGGCACAGAGAGACTCTGCGAGCTGCATTTTTAATGGTAATTTGTAATTATCCCCCGTTTTTATAGGGACAATTAAGAGGCAGAGCTCCGCAGACGGAGGGAGAAAGGCAGGGACAGCCACGCGTGTGCTCAGGTATCCCAAACACGCTGTGTCAGGACGGGATTAACCCCCACAACTTTTTATTTATCACTGTTATATTTAAACACCTCCCAGCTGCTTCATCCTCGCTTTAAAGCCCATGAGACCCCGGCGTTTAGATCCCCCCTCTGCGCTTTTATTCCTATTTTACTCTTATCTTGATTCTTTTATTGCTGTTTTATTCCTATTTTATTCTTATTTTATCCCTATTTTATTCCTCTTTCATTCTTCTTTTATTCCTGTTATATTCCCATTTTATCCCTATTTAATTCTTGATTTCTGTCTATTTTATCCCTATTTCTCCCTATGCCCATGCCTGGCTTTCTTTGGGGAGGAGGAGGGGGCTCCTTTAGGAAAGGAGGATGCGAGATAAAACCCCCCGACCTCAAACCCCCCCAAATTCCCTGAAATCCTCCCAGTGCCATCCCAGGTTCCTTCAAGTGCCTCTAAATATTTAAAGAAGAGCCCGGGAAGTGTTTACGTCCAGGTTGGCTCTGCATTCCCCGGGTCGTGACCCCGCCTCGGACAGAGGGACAAAAGAGACTTTATTTGGGGAAAAAAAGGGGGGTCTGGGTGGTCTCAACCTCCAGGACCTGACGGGGTGACCCCAAAAACGAAGAGGAAAGACTTAGGTGTGATTTAACCATCGCTTTGTATTTTTATTATATTTTAAGTGATTTTTAATGATTTTTTTAACTCAATTTTTGAATCCTACGCAACCTCTGCTGTAGCCGAGAGGAGAAATCAGACAAAACCTGATCCTGGGAGGCTTCAAAAACTAAAAACCCCGCGATTTCCCCCAAAAATAACTGATTTCAGAGAAGGAAAGGGGCTCATCCTCCTTCCTCCGGGCTTGGGGGGGATTTTAATTGTAGCTGGAGAGGGGGTTTATCAGAATCCCTCGTCTCTTTTAAGTGCCTGGAGGGAGGGGGGAGACGGGCTATGCTTTCCCGATTTAGAGTTTAAAAAACCCATTCAGCCCTCCAGGAGCATCTTTAATTATTAGAAATATTTATTAGTACTAATCCGCGGGGCATTTCCCGCTAATGGGCCCCAGACCTAATTAGACGCGCATTTGTGGCCCCCGCGCAGCTCTAAAGACACTTTCGCGGCCGTGCCTGGGTGGGGATATTGCGATAGTCGCCGATATATCCACAAATAAACTTTTTCCCTCCATTCCCCCCTCCCGGATCCAACTGCGAGGCTCGGAGGGAAGGGAAGGGGAGGCAAATACTCCGAAATTCCCAAGTATTTCCCCCTTTAGGAAAATCCACGACTTTATCACCGATTTTCCCCCCCTTTTAATTTTTTTTCCACCCAAAATTTTCAGTCCTGGCCTTAAAAACGATCCCAGGAAGTTTTAAATGAGGAAAGAAATGCAGGAGGGGAATGAGTAGAAGGAGAATTGTGGCGGGAGGGAGGGAAGGGGAGTCTCCCATTGCCCCTGCAGGTTTTGGGGTCAGGTTGATGGGGAGGGAAGACCCTAAAAGGCTCCCCCTCTTCTCTTTTTTTAGGGATTTTGGGCTTTTGGGGCATTGTAATCTCAACACCTCTGCTCGTGGAGAGCAAACTCGTGGAGGAAAGGGAGTGTTGTGTTCCCAATCCGGGGACATCAAGGTGGGAAGGTCTCCAAAAAGGTCTGAGCAGACCTGCACAAGGGGTGAGGGGGGAGAAAAGGGGGTCCCTGTGGGGAGGGGGGCCAGGGGTGCGCTGGGCGGGCCAGATGTGGGGTGACTTCCAGATGTGCAGTCCCAAACACGAGAGTATATCCAGGTGTGGGGGCTGCTCAGGTGTGAGTGGGCCCAGATGGGGGGGACTGTGGTGGGAGGCTGGCCAGATGTGGGGTGACACCCAGATGTGGGGGTTGGCCAGATGTGGGGTGACACCCAGATGTCGGATGATGCCCAGATGTGGGGGCTGCAGTGGGGGCTGGCCAGACGTGGGGTGTGTCCCAGTGTGGGTGCCCATGGGGGGGGTGTTCGGGTGCTGCTCTTTGAGGGGACCCAGATGTGGGGGGCTGCCCAGATGTGAGGGGCTACCCAGATGTGAGGGGCTGCCCAGAAACAGGGGGTCTTCATGGCAGGGAGCTGTCCAGATGTGGGCTATCACTGCCCAGGTGTTAGGGGGTCACCTAAGGGTGCCCTCCAGATGTGAGGTGTCACCTCAGGGCGCTGCCCAGATGTGGGTGGTTTCCAGGTGTTTGGGGTCATCTTAGGGGCCACCCATATCTGGAGGTGCCATCTTGGGTACCTTGGGGTGTCCCTTTCCTGGGGGTGCCAGATACGGGGTGCCAGGGGAGGATGCTGCCCAGATGTGGGGCCGAGGTGTGACACTTCCCAGCTGTGGCTGTCACTGGACGATGCTTTCCTGGTGCTCTGGTGCCACCCTGGCTGCTGCCCAGAGATGGGGTTCCACCCGTGGGGTGCCAGCACCCACATCCAGCTGTGGGGCGCCACCACCCACATCCAGCTCTGGGGCACCTTCCCTGTGCTGCCCAGCCAGGAGGTGCCACCCTGCACCTCCAGCTGGGACGTGTCACCCCAAATCCCCCCCTGGAGACCCCCAGACAGGGCTCCACGCCCGGCGTGCCGGTGCCACCCACCCCTCGGTGCCCGGCCGTGCCCCCGGGCCGTGTCCTTTCTGCGGCACGTGGGTGTCCCGCCTGTCTTTTCGCCTTGCAAAGCGGGGAATTCCTCGCAAAGGCCTCACAGGCGGCTGCCAGCGCCGAGCTGTAAATCCCACTGCTTTATGGCCCTGGCAGCAGATGGTTCAGGGCGCGCTTCCCTCCCCCGCGCCGCCGTCCATCACCCGCCCTCAGCCCTGCGCTGCTTCCCCTTCTCCCCTCGCCAACCCCAAAGTGATCCCCCCTAAATCCCTCCGCACTCGGCGCTGAGGGGGACAAACTCCCCAGGCAGGGCTTGGGTAGGGGAAAACGCCCAGGAGGGGAGGAATTCCAAAGGGAACAGACACCTCGAGAGGCTCTTTTATTTTGGAAACATCCCTGTGGGCAGATCCCCTCAGGGAGAGGCTGGAGGAAATCAGCCAGGCTGGGGTCCATTGTTTGCTAGGAAAACTCCCCCCAAAATATGAAAAAAAAAAACCCAAAACAACCAGAAAAACAAGAGGGATTTTTGCTCTGCGTTGGAAAATCCCCAGAGGGGAAAAAAATTGTTTCCAAAGGCTGAATTTTGCCTGGTTGTCTTTAGTTGGTTGGTTGGTTGGTTGTTTGGGTTTTTTTGTTTGTTTGTTTTTTGGGTTTTTTCGTCAGCTTGGTCGTTTCTGTGGGATGTTGTGGGAGCCCCTGGGAAGTTCTGGCTGGGCCTGTAGAGTTTTGGGGTGGTCTGGGGAGGTTTGGAGAGGTTGGAGGAGATTTGGGAGGTTTGGGGAAGTTTTTGAGGGGGGTGAGGGGAGGTTTGAGGAGATTTGAGAGGTTTGAGCAGGTCTGGGTGGCCTTGAGGAGGTTTTTGAAGAGATTGTGGAGTCTTGGGGAGGTCTGGAGAGGCTTGAGGAAGTTTGGGAGCTTTGGGGAGGTCTGGGGAGGATTTTTAGGAGCTTTGGGGTGGTCTTGAGTGGTTCAAGGAGGGTTTTTAGGAGCTCTTGGGAGGTTTGAGGATGTTTGGAGCAGATCTGAGAGGTTTGGGGAGGTCTGGAGAGGTTTGTGAGGAGTCTGGGGGAGGTCTGGGGTGGCTTGAGGATGATTAGGGGAGATCTGGGCAGTCCTTTAGGAGGTGTGGGGAGGTTTGGGGCACAGGCTGCAGCTCCCAGCCCAGGTAACCATGGCAATGCGGGTCTGGAGCATCCCGAGCGCCATCTCCTCGTTAGCAGGGCCCGCCACGCTCCTGCCATGCAAACGATATTTATCTTGATTAGCCCGAGCCGCTCACCTGCCACATTGTGCTGCTGCTGCTGCTGCTGCTGCTGCTGCTGCTGCTGCAGAGGAGCGGGTCGGGGCTCGGCTTTGATCCCCAGCCCTGGATACAACTCCAGGGGGAAGAAATTCCTTCCCATTCCCTCCCTGCTCCCCCCCGAGCATCGCTGCACCCCGAGGTGACCCCGCAAATCTCCTGGGAAGAGGCGTTAATGAGTGGATGCTCTTAATTATGGATTTTAATTTCTTTTCAACCGAGTAGAGGTGATTGGAGACCTAAAAAGGGCCAACAGTGGTAAAATGTGAGGTGCTGTGCTACAGAGACAGCGAATATTGGTAAAACACACACATTTTTGGTGGAAATAAAGCAGAAAAGACCTTTTCTGGGGGGATTTCACTCCCATGACCATCTCAGACTGTCACGACATCAAGCCTTGCCCCACCCTGGCTGCTTCCTTGGGAACTTTGGAATGGCAAGTTGATTTTTTGGGGCCGGGTGATCCCTCTGTCACCTGCTCTGAGGGACTGGGGGGAGCAGGAAGGAACAGGACCCGCCGTTTGCTTTGATTATCCCCCCTCGTTGGCTTTGGGTGTGTCGTGGGGGGTCGTGCAGGGCTGGGGCCTGGTGAGGAGGGGGCGGCAGAGACCCCCTGGCTGGGGGTCAGGGATTGGGGGCAGAAATCCCTTGTTTGGGGCTCAGGGTCTGGGGGCAGAGGGGCAGAAATCTCCTGTTTTGGGGGTCAGGGTGTGGGGACAGTGGGTGAGAAATCCCTTCTTTGGGGGTCGAGGTTTCTGGGGGGGCAGAGACCCCCTGGCGGGGGTAGGGGTTGGGTTGCTCAAGGTGTTGTAGAGCTGGGGGGACACCCAGGGGGTGTGTGATACACACCTGTGACACACCTGTGTGTGTGTTTGCACACGGGGCTGTGACACTGTCACACGTGTGTGTGTTTGCACACGGGGCTGTAACAGCCTTGCACACGTGTGTTTCACTGGGATGTGACACCTGTATGTATTTGTGACACCTTCACACACCTCTGTGTGTGTGTTAACATAGGGGATTGTGACACCTTTACACACGTGTGTTTGCACACAGGGGTGTGACACCTTCACACGTGTGTGTGTGTGTGTGTGTGTGTGTGTGTTACAGACACACCTCTGGGCACACCTGGCAGGTGTGTGTGCATGTTTACCTGTATGTATGACACCTGCACACACCCAGACACACACACACACACACGTGTTTGGTGCCCCTGTGAATGGCAGGGGAAAAGCCCACGCAGCTGCCCCGTGTGTGTACACGCGTGGAGTGGGGTGGGTGATGCTGAACTGCCCCGGGGGGACCCCCCGTGGAGCCTGAAGTGGGGGATGCTCCTCCCTGAGCCCTTCCCGTCCTCCAGAGACACCCCGAGATTCCCAAATCAGTCTGGAAAAAAAAATCAAAGAAGCTGCGAGATTTGTCTTGGAGGAGGTAATGAGGAAAATAATTATATTAATACATATAAAAATAAAAATATAATTTATATTAATAAAAATTAATAATAACAAGAATCACACTAAGTGTTTATAAGGAAATTGTAGGGGAAGAATGATAGTACCAGCAATAGCAATAATAGCTATAATAGTAATAATAGTGATAACAGCAATAATAATGGCTAATAATAATATCAATAATAGTAGCAATAATCACGATAGGATTAATATTATCAATAATAATAATCGATAATAATAAATAACAATAGCAATAATAGCTGCAATAAAAATAATAATAAAATAATTAAATCAAATAGAAAATTGCCATAAAATGAAAGGAACGAAATATTGAAATATTTAAAATCAAAGGAATAAAAAAGAACAATATTCAAATACAAAAGGAAATAATAAAACAGTGAAAAAACTGTATATGATAGTGGAATAAACAATAAAAACAGTACATAATAATAAAAGAAATATTAAAATATATAATAAAAATAATATATATACTAAAATCATATATTAATAAAATCTCATGTTAATAAAATAACATATGGAATAATGTATAATAATTAAATGATATATAACAGCATAATATATAATTAAACCGATATCTAATGAAATAACGCCCAGCGCCAAAGCGAAGTATAATAATAAAATAAGGTAAAAGACTGGAAAGCGGAGCGAGGGGAAGGGAGTTTTTGGGTAAACCCCCCCGTTCCCCCTCGCAGCGGGCGGAGCGGGCTCGGCCCCGGCCCGGCATGACGTTACCGGGGGGCGCGGGGGGGGCCGAGCGGGGCCGGGGCCGCCGCTATTTAAGGGGCTCCCGGCCATTCCTCCTCCCCGGTGAGTTCCGAGGGTGCCGGGCAGGACCGGGCGGGGATCGCCTCGTCCCTCGCCGCCAGTTCCGAGTGATCCCCTCCCTAAATAAGCGCAGCTTTGGCTCGGCCCTTCAGTGGTTTATGAATCTCAAAGCGAACGTTCGAAGCGACCCCGCGCTCCCTTCCCGGCCACCTCCGCCTCGTTAGTCCTTAAATCCTCGGTTTTCTCCCAAAATCCCGCCAGAAAAGGGAGTTTCAGAGCAATCCAAAGGGCCCCGTGTGAACGGGGAGGAGGCGCGTTGTGCACAGCCCAAAACATCCCGGCTGGGGTTTCGGGGGATGCTCCGGGAAGGGCCGCAGCTTTCCCGGCCCTTCTTAAATGAAATATTAGCCAGGAGTGTCCCGGGCTTTGCTGGGAACCCCGGGCTCCAAAGAGAGTCAGAAATGCGAGTTCCCGCCTCTCCTCGGAGTATTTTTGGTGAGTTTTGGGTCGCATTTTGTGCCTTGATGCAGAGCAAGGAGGTTTCTAATTTATATATATTAATCTCTCTATTTATTTATTTGTTATAGTTAAAAAATCGCGTGGCTGTATATATAGAAAACACATATCTATCGTATTATATATTACATGAATGTGTAATATGCCTATAATATAAATATATTCTATAAATATATAAGATAGAAGGTAAAGATCTAGATAAGATTTAAGATATGAGATATACTAGATAATAAAATATATAGTAGATAATAAAGTATTTAAGACAATACAATAAATAATAAACTAAAGAATAAATATAATCTTAAACTAGATAGATCGATATATTAGGGAGAATATAGAAGATAATAAAATATAATAACAATATATTCTAACATATCCGAGGGGTGACTGCACGTCCCGCTCCTGAAAACTACTTCCCAAAATACCCCGAGAACCCAAACTCTACCCAGAAATTTAACTTTACTCCCAGAGAAACCCCCAAAACCAGGTATAATAAACCCAAGCAGAAACTTCAGAGATTTAAACTCCTCTTTTCCTCCTTCCCTCCTCCACTTCGGTATTTTCCCCCCGTATGAGCTTTTAGGGCCTCACGGAGCCCCAAACCCCCCTGCCACGATCGCAGTTTTCACCTACCAGCCCGCAGAGCTCAAAATTTACAATTTTTAGCTCAGCAAACTCTTCCCAAATCTTTGCGATTTGCACCCAAACTCCGGCATCTTCTCCCCGCTCCTGTCGTTCCAAAGGCGGCCGCTCCGGCGGGCAAAGATTCCCCCCAAATCGCTCTTTTTTAGCCGCATTTCGGATTTCTTTGCGTGTTTCCCTTCCTTCTTATTTATTTTTTTTTCCTTGTTTTTTTTTGTTTTTTTTTTTTTTTAAGCTGGGATTTCTTCCGGGGACAGCGGGCGCTGGAACCCCCTCATCGCCCGCTCCTTGCGCTCTGAAATAATACAGATAAAAAGAAGAAATTATTAAAAATACCCTTCACCCCTCACTCCCCTCCGTCTTTCCCCATCCTCATCCTCGCAGGGCAGCGCGGCCCCTCCGTGGAGAAAACCCCCAAATCCACGGGGAATTCGCCGCTCCGCGCCCGGCTCCCAAAATGTGATTTTCGGCTGGGGAAAAAAAAAAAAAACCAAACAAACCACAAACCAAACCTCAGAAAAAAATCTAAAATTGCAAGTTTTGCGCCTCCCGGGGGTTTTGAAGCTCCTTCAGGTGTACGCGGGGCACGGACTGGGGGGGTGGTTTTTTTTTCCCTGCCTTGTTTACAGCTCCAGAAGGCAAAAGAGCCATAAATCTTGGGGCACCCCGAGACAAGGCCATTTGTATGCAGCGTTCGGAGCCGCTCCCGCCGCAGCCCATTAGCGAGCGGCAGGGCCGGAGCTTCCGGTGTGCATTAACTTCCCGTTAAATTCTGCGGGAAAAGGGCACTGGAATTAACAGCAACTGGATCCATCATATTGTTTGTCAGCTCGGATTAGCCCGGCGAGAGGCGATGCGGGTGGGGGGACGCTCCCCGCCAGCATCCCGGGTGCGCCCAAGCGGGGCTTCGATTTTAATTTTCTGGGGTTTTTTGGTTTTTTTTTGGTTTTTTTTAGCTACCTGCTTTCCCTAAGGATGAGCAGGATGGGCAGGTTTTGTGGAGGGGTTGAATAAAAATGACCTCGCACGTGGAGGGGGGACTGAGGTGTTGGGATCGGCCGTGGGCAGGTACAGGCAGGGCACAGGCAGCCCCTGGGGATGTGTCCTGTGTCTGTGGGTGTGTCCTGTCCCTCTGGATATAGCCTGTCCCTGGGAATGTGTCCTGGTCCTCTGGATGTGTCCTGTCCCTGGCAGTGTGTCCTGTCCCTCTGGATGTGTCCCGTCCCTGGGAATGTGTCCTGTCCCTCTGGATGTGTCCTGTCCCTGGGAATGTGTCCTGGTCCTCAGGATGTGTCCAGCGCCTCTGGATCTACCTCGTCCCTATGAATGTGTCCCGGTGCTATGGATGTGTCCAGCCTCTCTGGATGTGTCCTGTCCCTCTGGATGTGTCCATCCCCTCTGGATGTGTCCTATCCTCCTGGATGTGTCCTGTCCCTCTGGATGTATCCATCCCCTCTGGATGTGTCCAGCCCATATGGATGCAGTGCACACTCTCCATTCTTTCTTAATAGGCTTTTTATATGTATTTTTTTCCCTCGCTCCCATTTTCTCTCTCCCATTAGCGGATCGATGGCTCCTCTCCCTCCCCCAGATCCATTACGGCAGCTATTTCCTTTCACTAATCAATGCTTTTTCTCCTCCATCTCCCCTTCCACCCTTTTCCTTCCTCCCCCCTTCGCAGCCTCCTCATCCTCACGCTCCGTTCCTTCAATACCCCCCCCCCTTTGCTAACCCAGCACCCCAAAAAAACCCCAACCCCTCGATGGGGATGAAAAACCTTCATTCCACCCTAGGAAGGCACCAGCATCCCGCTCCCTCCTCATCCTCACGCCCTCTTGCAGCGTGGAGATAATGCGAATTTTTCAGATTTTTTTTTCCCTTTAATATATTTTATTTTTTTGCCATTTTCCCCCTCTCCTTCTCTCCCTCCTTCGCCAGTGAAAGCGTTAAAGGCAGGAGCGCGGCACCCGCATCCAGCAGCAGCTTTTGTAGGGCTGATTTATGACTTCAATCTTGGTTCACCCAGAGTTCACGGGGATTTGCTGTTCCTGAGGGCTAAAAGATGGTCTCACTTGACAAGTGTGACTATTGGAAATGCCTCTCCCGCTCCCTCGCGCTCTCAACCGCTGCCTTTCCAGAGAGTAAAAGGTTTTCTAATTGAGAATGAGACTCGGGGGCTGCCCCCCCTCTTTCCCTGCTTCGTTTTCAAGCCTCAGGTATCGACTGGAGGTGAAAAGGGGGAGCCGGAGGGGCTCAGCCCCCCCAAAATCCACTCCTTTCCGCCAGTGGGGAGACGGTCAGCGGTGGCTCCAGGGACTCGCCAATCCCTCCCCAGCTCGAATTCCCAAGGGAAACACAAACAATCCCCCTCCCCACCCCGCTCGCCGCCCCCCAAATTCCTTTCCAGCCACCGCGGGTTTTAAACAAGTAAAATAGTTTATGGAAGGCATCGAGGTCTTAAACTCCCGCAGAAGCATCACCCATAAATTACCCGACGTGACTCGCTTCCCAATGCTCCCGGCCCCGCGTCTCCCACCGCCAGGTCCCCCCGCCCGCCCCGCCGCCCCCTTCGCCCTTCCTCCCCCTCCCAGCCCCCTCCTCATCCTCCTCCCGCACCCCAAAGCTCCAGGGTTGATTTTTTTTCATATTTTTTTTTCTGCGCTCGGTGCAACGAGCATCCGCCCGCCTTCGGCTGTGAAATAACCCTTGTGGGAATGTTAATGAGATGCAAATTTGAGCGGCTGCTAATCGCTTTCTGGGCCAGCACGCGTGTGTGTGCTGGGTGCGTGTGCATACGTGTGTGTGTGTTTGTGTGTGCCTAATTAGCTCTCTGAGGTAATGAAGCAGCCGAACTGTGCAGGATGTGACCTCATTCCTGCCTGGACACCTCGTGCCACAGCTGGATCACCCCCAGCCTCTGCGTATTCGTGTTTCTATACGTACCTGTAGGGGTGTGTGTAGCTCTGGGGCTTGCAAAGGGTACCTGGGGGTGTCGGGTGTGTGCTCAAAGATACCCCAAAAGGGTGCTGTGGCCCCGTTTTGTGCTGTTCGCCTCTCCCTGCTATAGCAGAAGGATGGTCTTTATGTGTAAGGTGTTTTGATACGTGTCAGGTCGCGGCATGGACGGAGCTCTGGAGGGGAATTGGAAGAGAGTTGGGGATGGGGCTGTAGGGACACGGTGTGGGGCTGTATGTCCCCATTTCCCTGTGTCTGTGGGGCTGTGTCCCCATTGCCACGTGTCTGTGGGGCTGTGTCCCCATTTCCATGTGTCTGTGGGGTTGTAGCAGCCTGTTTCCATATGTCTACAATTCTATACATCTGTGTTTCCTTGTCCCTGGAGTTCTATATGGCCCCGTTTCCATATGTCTGTGGGGCTGTATCCCCATTTCTGTGTGTTCGTGGGGCTGTACATCTCTATTTTCACACGTCTGCAGTTCTATCTGTCCCCCTTCCCATGTCCCTGCCATTCCATATGTCCCCCTTTCCGTGTCTCTGCAGTTCCATAGGTCCCCGTTTCTATCCATGGATCCGTTTTGCCTCGGGAAGCCTGGCTGTGCAGTGGGTGTTGGGGGTCCCCCAGCAGTGCCAGCTCAGGGGGCTGTGACCCCCAAAAGCACCTGCACAAGGGTCCCCAATTCCTCCCCCAAAGAGGGAAGGACCCCCCGAGGGGACAGCACTGGGGCAGAGCAGGGGGTGCCCTGCAGAGAACCCCCCACTCACAACTCCCTCCGCCCCTTCTGCCCGTGGGCGCTTCAAGGTGACCCTTCCTCTTCCAATCTGAGGGCTTCTCATCCCAAAATCTGCTGGGCAGGAGCACATCCCGATGGATACACCGGGATAACCCTCAGCCCAACCCCTCCCACTGCTCCCCAGAGCTCTCGTCCCGGCCTTTCGGGAGCTCTCCTGGCGGAGCCGCCGTTCCCAAGGACGCCTGGACCGGGAGAGGATCCACGGCCGAGCAGCATCTCCGGATCCTTCACAGATCCCACCCTTACCAAACCCTGGAATTACTGCTTCCATTCCGGCGCCTTAAACCTGAATTAATTCCCTTAAAATGCCGGTTCTTGTGGAAAGGAGCTTTAGGGCAGTTCCCGGTGCGATTCCTCCGTCGCGATCTGGGCTGTGACAGGCGTCACATTTTGCTGTCACTTGGGTTCCCTCCGTGTCCACGACGGAACAGGGGGACAAAGAGAGGGACAGGGGGATGTGGCTGGAAAGAAAGACACAAGGAAGGAAGGAAAGAAGGGAGGAGAGAGGGACAGCCCTGCTCGGGCTTTGGGACTCCCCAGGGCCAGCCAGCCCTGCTCGCCCTCCAGGACTGAACCACAAGCCCCGTGGCCGGGATGGGAGGGATTGTGAGGATTTGGGAAGGCCACGGGAACCGAGGTGGGAAAATTGCTCCTGATCTGTCATTAAAAACCCTCCAGTGAGGGGTACTCCTGCATTCATCCCTCTGCTCCGGCCTCTCTGGTTCCCTGGGGAGTGAATTCGGGAGAGATGTGGTCCAGAGAGGGTTGATGCTGCTCCCCACCCCTCTCCATCCCTTTTGGGGGGGCTTTGGGGTCACCACCCCAAATGGATGGAGCATCGCGGGAAGGAGAAGCCGGAGAAGAAGGGAGTGAAACCTGCGGGATTTCGGTGTTTTTCAAAAACCCTCCATCATCTCTCAGGGTTTTTGTTCTGATCTGGGGGGGTCCCCTCGTGCCGGCCCCCCAAAAACCATCGTGCACCAGCCCTGCCATCACCTCCCCTTCTTCCTCCCCGGGGTTATTGTTTTCTAAGCAAATAGAGATGTAAATCCACAGCAGCTCCCGGGCGGCTTCTCCCCGCAATTCTCGCAGCCATTTACACGTCCTCGTCGCACTTATTTATTTTTATTAAAATAGTCTAAAAAAAACCCAAAACCAAAACAAAACCCAAACCAGCCAGAAAAAAAGAAACAAGCCCAAGCCGCAGGGCGAGGAGGAGAGGAACCCTCGGCCCCGCGGGCTACCGGGAATAACGTGTATTTTCTTTTTTGCAGGAGGCTTTAGGGCGAACACTGCTCTCTTGTTCTTCGGATCACTTTGCCATCTTGTGGCTCAGGGGAAGGAGGGGCCTCACCCTACGCTCACCCCCATTAATCACCCCGACAGCCCTCGCTTGCCGAGGCCTCTCACCCTTTTCATGTCCCGCCTTTGGGAGCAGCCGCCCAGCGCTGCCCCGCTCCGGCCCCGCACAATGATGTCGCCGTCGCCGTCGCCGGGGCATCCCCTCCCCTCTCCGGCGTCCACTCTGCAGCATCCCGGGTGGGGGACCCTTCTCCCGTGGCAGGATGCTGACCCAACCCCCCCGATCTATGTTATAACCCCTCCAAAATGAGCCCATCTATTCCGATCGGCTAATTAGGGTTTGTCGGGGCCTGGACCGCGAGGTTCGTTTGGAGGGACCCACCATAAACAAAACCAAACGGGGGGGGAAATAAGGAGAAAAAGCACAAATTTGCTCTGGCTGCGTTTTTCTCTCCTCTTTGGTTGATGAGCTCCCAGCTCCGGCTGGTGCCGCAGCACGGATGGAGTCGTGGTGGGGTCTGGGTGCCCCAGTTGTGCAGTTCCACCCCCACGAGTGGGTCCAGGGACAGGGCAAGGTGCGTTTGCCCACGGGGCAGGAGGATTTTACATTATATTTTGCTTTTAAAAGCCCTGGCTTGGTGGGGTAAGAGCTGCCCTGGCGGGAACACCCCAACCCAGTGGCACGAAATCCCGGCAGCTGCTGGAAAATGGCTGCTGGAAGCGAATTGCAGCTCCAGCCCGGGAATTAAATCACCACTCGGCGCTAACTCGATTGCACCTCGCACGACGGAAAGGTCAAACGGCCTCGTGCTCCTTCCTCAGAGCTCAGTGACGGGAACAAACCCTCTGGGCGGCCTCTCTAACAAGTCCAAAGGGGGGGGGGTCTGCAGGGCAACCCCTCGCCTCCAGCTCTGCCACCACCCTGGATTTGTGCCCCCCAGCCCCTTCCCTGGGCTGGATTCACACCCTCAGGTGTGCAAATCCGGTGGCCACGGGAAGGGGCACACGCGTGTAAGGGGACACGGACAGGGCAAAGGTCAGGTGGTTTTGTGTGGATTTAGCACGGCCAGGGTGGGACAGGGGGGTCCATCCCGAAACATCCCCCCCATCTCACCTGCCATTGGCCACCAGCCGCCCCAAAGGCGCCCAAAGGTGTGTGGGGTCACAGCAGGGGGGGACCCCCGCTCAGTGGGGCAGGATGGACCCCAATCCCCCCTCCAGTGGGTGACTGAAGCTGCTGGGTGCTGTCCAAAGCACATCCCCATTCCAGTGCACGGAATACCCGCGGGATGTTGTCAAAAATCCGGGAAAATGGCCCAAATCCATCCCCAGGTGTACATGGCCCCGGATTGAGAGGGATGAGCACGCAGATGGGGGGCAGCTGCCCACGAGCACACCAGGCTTGCCTTCCTTATTAATGTAGCTGGAAACACCTCCGGGAGAGGTGCAGGGCTGGGAATTTGGGCTCCCTCAGCTCCAACCCCCTTGTTCCTCTCTGCCGTCACACACCAACCCTTTACCTGCGTTCCCCGCAGCGCGCCGGGCGCTCTCTCCCCCTCCAGCGAGCAAACAATGGGCTGTAAATAAACAACCCTGCGATTTTTAATTTTTTCCCTGGTTTTTATCGGCAATCCCGGCTGCACATTAGCATGCAAGGCGTCGGGAGCACGGCATGACCTTTCCTTGCACCCGGAGCCGGGGAGGAGCCCGGCGCGGCGGCTGCGCCGGGGCTGGCGATGCAGATTCTAATTCGGCGATTACTGTCACAAAGTCGTTTGTCACCCGCCCCGGGGAGACTCGGCGTACGTCAGCCCTCCGATGCTCCTTATTGCTGCCTTAATCTTTACAGATTGAATTAAGATTGGGGCGACTTTATCAGCGGATGGAGCCGGGTGAAGGGTTACGCGCGGGTTTCATTTGTTCGGCGGCGGAGGGACGGAGGTTCCCACCCCGTCCACCCCTAAAGAAAATCAAAATAACTCCCCCCCAAGAAAAAAAACCCCTCCCAACAAGCCCCAAACTCCACCTATTACCCTGTAATCAAATCGCCTTTGAGATGCTCTCGGAATAAAGCAAGATGGATGGGGCAGCCTTCCCCCAGCCCGCGGAGCTGGGGCGATTGCCCTCCATCCCCATATTAATTCTCCGATTAAATTAAATAACGCGAAGGGTTGTGCTGCTTTCATTAAGCGTCGTGGGCGAACGAGCTCCCTGCAGCCTCCCGGCCTCCGTGTGCTAATTAGCAACAGGCAGGAGCCATCCCCCCTCCCCGCCTCCCCCTTTCCCCTCATTATTAATCGCTGCAAGTCATAAATAGACTTCGGGGGGCTTGAGGTGGGGACGTGGGTGCACCCACTGTCACCCTCCGCCTTGGGCTGGGACAGACCTTCTGAGGAGGCAGGGAGGAAGAGGAGGGTGGGGGTCATCCCCTCCTGCTGCTCTTGTGGGGGAAATAATCAGCATCCCCAGGAGATGAATGTGCCTGCTGACTGGATTGGTGTTGCAATTACCTGGTTGGGGTACAAAGTGCTGATAAATCCTGGGTTGTGCTGCGGCCAAAGGGATGTTTTGGGATGCTGATGTAACAAAATGTGGGAAATTTGGTCCTGGCCTTTGCAGAGAAGCTGCATTCCCTTTGGGATATCAATGCCTCATCATGGCTAGTCCAGGCTCCCTCTGGAGTCAGTGGAGAGAATCGGCACAAATCAGGTGATTCCAGGAAAGCAACCCCAAAACAACCCAAGCCCTCAGTGTTCAGAGAGCTGGCCTAACCCTTTGCTGAGTCAAGCTGGAAGGGGAAAGGCAAGGCTTAACCACAAGGGGAGGATTATCTCCCCCATCCCTGTCCCTGCCCTAAATCCCGGCTGGGAGGGGGCGGCCCTGCAGGGCTCCATCGGTGGGGAATCTCTGGTTCACCCCCTCATCCCTCCAGCCCTTGCAGGGATTTAAAACCTGGAGCTCTGAGCTGAAAATCCTTCCTGAAAATCCTCCCTAAAACCCCACCTTGCTGCTCGTTAGCTTAATTAGTTTTGCTCACTCCATTTTCAAGACCCTGGTGGCTCCTTCAAGGACTTGGCCCCACTTGAGGATTATTGAGTTTCACGCTGAACTTCACATGAAATGTGGTGGGGTTTAGGAGAGCTCAAGTATTTTCCACCCTTTTTCTCACCCTGCAAACCCCGGAGTTTCAGTTACATCACCACAGGGAGCATCTTTCCCCTGCTGATTTACCCCTCATGCCCCATTTTTTGCTCATTTTTTAAAGCCTTCAGGCTTTGCACGTCAACACCAGGGCTTTGCCTAAATATTTGGGATGCTCCCGCAGTATCACTGGCTTTTCCCTTCAAACAACTAAATGTCCCTTGAAAATCCCTAATAAAAAGATAGGAAGAGGCATTTTCACCCCCAATTTGCTACGAAAACATCCCTGACCTGAGGGATTTCATCTCGTTGCAAGCTTTCAGAAGGGAACTTGCTGCAAGCTCGTCTCTTTGGGTTTAAAAGCCTGGACTTTGGCACCCGGCCCTTGGCTTTAATGGTCTTCAGCGCCTTGGGTTGACCTTTGTTTTGCAAGGAGATGCTTCACGGCTCCGCCGGAGCTTCTCGGAGCCGCCTGGCCGGGGCTCTTGGCTCTCCGGGAAGATTCATGGGACCCATAAAAACATCAGCTCTCTTTTCTAAACAAAGCTGTTGCTGGTCGTTTGCGGGGGAGAGACTGCAGGAAGGGAGGGAGGGAGGTTGATGTGCATTTTTTCCGAGCTGCTGAGTTGATTTTGTTGCTGTAAATAAAGGCAGTGGGTCGAGGGCAGGGGCTCAGCCACCTCCTGCCTGTCCCAGCAGCTCATCACCCACGTGGGGACACGGAGGTGGCCTTGGAGAAGGTTCTGTGAGGGGATGCTCTGCCCCTGCCCCTCCTGCCCATCCACAGGGATGAGTCTCCTTGGGATGGGCTCCAGAGCCTGGTTGGCCTTCATGTTCACCTTCCAAAGAGATGGATCCCCTTTTTCTCACCGTGGAAGTCAAGTGGTGACCTGGGACATCTCCAGGGAGTATTTCTACATGGAAAATCCCATCCTAAGGTGGGGGTGGCCCCCAACCCACTGCCCTGTGAGGGGTCACCCCTCCTCTTCCCAGCTGCAGTGGGGAAGGAGGGTGAGCTGGGAAGGGATGAGCTGCATCCCGTAAGCTGCTTTTCATGGTGGGGAATTGTCCCTGCCCAGGGAGAAGCTCCTCAGGAGGAGCTGAGCTGAGAAACTCATCTTTGCTAATGAACCTGCGGGCGTCTCCGGTAAAAAGAGCTGGATCCCGCCCGGCACGCCGGGGGATGGGCAGTAAATCACCTCCCAGTGACGGGGGAGCACTTCCATTTGGACCAAAGTGCACTTTGCATGCATTTTGCATGCTCTTTAAATGCACTTTAAATTAATGTGCTCTAAACTCAAACCCTCAGTTAATTAAGATTCGCCTACCTGAGCCTTCCCTCGCAGGCACGTTCCCCTTGCACGTCCCAATCCAGCGCCCTTTGGAGCTGGAGAGGGGCCTCCAGGTTGGCTTCGCCTCATGTCCCATGACCAAAAACACAGTCCCAGCTCCTTGTTCTGTCCCTGGGAGATATGGGAACACACACAAAGGGACGGGAGGATGGGAGAGATGACCCACATCTACTGGTCCACCTTTCTTCATTGGCTGTGGGAGGAGCTGAAAACACCTTGCCAGGCCAAGACTTTTTACTTACATAAGCAAAACCCCAACAGCAGGGCTGGAAGGAACTATCCAGCCCTCTCCAGGCTCTCCTTTGCTCCAAGGAGTGAAGTGGAGCCTTGGGAGGCTCTGCAGAAGACCAGGGTAATGGAGAAGTTCCAGCAAACCCCTGATGGGACAAGGATCTGCTGAGCTCATCTCTAGCCTAGAAAGGATAAAAATACCCAATCCTCTCACTGTGTAGCCAAGGCCACAGGATGCAAACCTGTCCTAGTTGGAGCCACCACCCAAAAAGCTGCTCTAGGCCCTCCAGAGCAGCCCCATTTGTGGGGTGTTGGAGTGACCTACTCCCTGCCCTCTCCACTCTGCCTCCCAAGGGGCTCCCACCCTGCCACCCTTCCCCTGCAGTGATCCAGGGCCAGTTGGCTGTTCTGTGGGAGAAACGAAGCCAAGAGCCCCAGGATTGGCTGTTAAGGCACATCCTGGCTTTAGCCTGGAGACAAACTCCAGAGGATTTGCTCTTCCCCTGCCTCAGGGGGACTTTGTCAAGCTTGATTTTAGAAAGAGCTGGAAGCTGTTTGGGGTCTCATGTCTCCATGGCCTCACTTGAGTGCTGGGATGGAGGTGGGAAACCCTATTGCTGTGGGAATGTTGGTAATTTAATAGCTCTGCCTAAAGGAGTTTCATGCCCCAACTCCTCCATCCAGTCAACACAGAGAGACCAGCACCCTCAAGCCTTAAGGAAGGGTTAAGTCATTGCAAACCCATCAGGATTGTCCCGAAATAAGAGTTTTGCCTCCGTCCATTGACTGGACAAGGAACACCCAGCTCAAACCAAAGCCGGTTGGTTGGTGAAGCAGGACAGCTCCTGTCCTTCACCAAGGTGGTTGAGCTCCAGCCTCAGCATCCTCTGGAAGGGCGGGAGAGCTCAAGATCTTGGAGCAGCTCCATGAGGGAGGAGCTGGGATGCTGTAAATCCTCACTGTGCAGCATTGGCAGAGCCCAGCATATCTATAAGGGCACATCCATCAGCATTAATCCAAATCAACTTCCAAAGTGAATTAACTAGAGCACATGAAGCCCTTTTCTGGACACTTATTCAGAATTACAGTTGGTTTAATTCAGTTTAGTTTAATTCGCAAAGCTAAACCGAGTTAAGCCCGGCTGCCTTTGGAAGGGGAAGGTCCACGAGTGGGTTTAACACAATCTAATCCTGCCCACTTTAAATTCACACCCTCAGCTGATCTATTTGCCCCTGGGGAGGCAGCTTGGCAGGGAACCTGGAGGTAAAAATTACGGCGTCTGGTCGTCATTAGGGCTTGGCTGTGGCTGCTCCAGGCGAGTCAGAGCCCCAGAATCCCAGAATCTGCTGAGCTGGAGGGGACCCACAGGGATCACCCAGTCCAACCCTCAGCCCTGCCCAGGACCATCCCAAAGAGTCACCCCCTGTGCCCCAGAGCATCATCCAAACCCTCCTGGAGCTCTGGCAGCCTTGGGTCTGTGCCCACTGCCCTGGGGAGCCTGCTCAGTGCCCACCACCCTCTGGGGGAAGAACCTTCTCCTGAGATTCAACCTAGCCCTGCCCTGACACAGCTCCAGCCATGCCCTGGGTGCTGTCCCTGGTCCCCACAGAGCAGAAATGTGAGTGATGAAGCTGCTCTCCAGGCAGTGCAACTTGGAAAATCCCTTCTCAGAGTATCTGTGTGTGTCTGATGGAACTGAGACCAACACGCACCCCCTGCATGGAGGGGAGAGGGTCCTGTGGATGGGAAATGGGATTCTGAGGGGCTTTTGGGCTGTCAGAGAGAGAGGCAAAATAGAAAGTGAATACCCTGGGGTGTGATTTTCCAGTCCTGAGAATGGGGAGATGCTTGGAGAGGTTGGGTGGGTGGGACACCTGGTTGAGGTCACCATCACTGGGCAGGGGCGAGCAGAGGGGTCTGGAGGGGGGTCTGCAGGTATGTGCACCCTGTCTGCAGGCACTGACCACCCCCAGGACCTTCCAGAGGTCAGATCCTGCTTCCATCAGCTTTCCTCAGCAGCCACATGGTTCCAGTAGCCCCATGGAGCCCCAGACATCCCACCAGGGCCACCAAACACTGGATGAGACTGGAGGGAGAAGACTTTCCCAGGCTGGGTGACTCCTGTAGCCACTGAAATGTGGCCACCTCGGGGGGAATTTGGCCCACGGGAGACCACAAGCAGGATGGGACCCTCCAGGCCTCCAAGGAATGATATCTACAGTGGAGATCAGGCTGGAATTTGGCTGTAAATGACCCCGTCAAGCCGGGCAGCGGGAGGGGAAATGCCTTCACCGAGGCTTTGAGGAGGTTTCTTGTCTTCTCCTTATTAATCACAGCAAAGAAAGCAGGTCCCTTCCCCTCCCATAAATCTTGCTGTGGCGTCAGCCCCGTTTGCCCGACCCTGGGCTCACATCCAGTCCCAGTTCTGCTCCCACGATGGGTAAACTGGGGAGGAGAAGCCTCTGGCAGCTCCAGGCTCCTGCGGGTGTTAAGCGGTGCTTAAAGTTAAGCATGTGCTAAAAGTTAAGCAAACGTTTCCGTGCTCTGCTGAGCCCAGACATTAAAATCCTGAGGTTTACTTTAAATTCCTGGGATGAATTTCCTGGTGTCTCTGGAGGGCCTTTGCCTCTTCCATTTTAAAGTGAGTTTTTCTGTAGATGAGAAGAGGAGAAACTTTATCTTTCCAGGGGAAATTGAGGCTCCTCTCCTGCATCCAAAGCAGGACCTGGGTGCCTTTGTCACAAAGGTCCTGCTAACTTGTAAAGAAGCCTCAAAACACTGACCTTGGGGGAATTAAGAATGTTTTAATATTAACCTAAAAGCCAATCACATCTCCACGAGATTGGGCTGACCTTCTCCAGGTGCGGTGGGTGGAACCCCAGTGGTCACCAGTCCAACCTCTCTCCTTTCAGGGGTGGAGAAGCAAAGCTGGACATCTCTGAGCAACCCTTTCCTCTGGTGCAATTGGCTCTGAGCTCCGTCCATGAGCCATCACCCCACCTCCTTCCCCCAGGACCAAAAGAGGAAGGGGCTGGAAGAGGCACATCCTTCTTCTCCTCGAAATGTGGTCCAAACATCCCCCGTGTCTTCCCATCTAAATGTCTTGTTTCCATTAATTGTTGGGCAGCTGCTGGAGTGTCTCAGCAGAGGGATTTGACAGGACCAGCTCTCCAGGTAACCATTACCAGATCTTAAACCATCTCATTACAAAGGCAAATGGATGTTTTAGCAGTGCCCAGATGGCTCCTTAATGTCATGTTTATCCCAGGCCAAGATGCTCCTCAGAACGAAGGAGACTTTCAGGTCCAGGTTCCCTTTGTTTAATGGACTTAGAGCTGTTTCTGTCTCATAAACTTCCCCCTGAAACAGGACAATCTGATTTTGTCCATGAAAAGTTCATTCAAAGTGGGGGATGAATCTTTCCATGAAGCCCTCTGGTAGGTCAAGGCTGTGGTTTGGGTGTTTCCATGCAGGGATGGACCGTTTCTTGGCAGAATGGGCCCAAAATGGGATGGGGTTGGTGTGGTAGGACCTGGAATGGGATCAGAGTCAGGGGTTGGGGTCAGAGTTGAAGAACCTGAAATGGGAGCAGAGCCAGGGATTTGTTTGGGGTGTCAGGACCTCAAATGGAAGCAGATCCAGGGGATGGGGTTGTGGTAACAGGACCTGAAACCGTGTTGGCTCCTGCTGTTGGGTTTTGTGTTGAGATTCAGGACACTGAGGTGGGACCAGAGGAAACATCTCCACCAGCTCGTGCAACCACCCCACGATGGACTCTCCCTCCACAGCCACATCCCTCTTAACTCTAAAGAAGAGGAATCCCCACAGCACAAACCCAGACCCGCCCAAATTTACTGCAACTCCCACCCTCCACCCCCAAACCCCTCCGCTCCCGCTCCCGGAGCCTCTGCCGTGCCTTTGGATTCTCCTTGCAATATTCATGTGCAGGGGGTGGGTGGGAATGTAAATACCTCGTGTCTGTCTCGGGGTGATTCATGCTCCGGGCTCCGACCACATGTCCTTCCCCGGCCGGCCACAATAAATCTCCTTAAGGGAACTCCACCTGAATTGTTCTTTGTGTGTTTCTCGGAGCAGGATGAGGAGTGGTGGTGGCTCTGGGGGAGCTCCAGAATCCCCCCCATCCCTGGCCCACTGGGATATTTCCCAGCATGTGCATTGATGTTTTTGGGGGGTGGGTGGGATGGATGGGGGGCTCGGAGAAAGGAATAAAAACCAGCCAATCCCCCCACTTTTTTAGGTGAGTTTGCATGTTCTGAACAGGGGACTTTGTTGTGGGGACAACCTGAGAGGTTGGGGAGTGCTGGAGACAGGCTGAAGTGGGGTCTCCTTCCCTTTGCCCTTAGTCCAACCATCACCTGGAGCCCTTTTGGCTGCCCAGAAGGAGAGATCCAGCTGCTCCCAGACCCCAAAGCCAGCGGAGGGAGTTTGGCACTTGCAGAGCCCAAATCCTTCCAACAGAGCTCGCTGTTCGAGCCCTTGGAAGCTGAACTCAGACTGGAGCGATCCCACCTAACTGGGACTCTGTAGGAACCAGAGACTGCTCTCAGCTGGTCCCCAAGGATGCCTTGGTGGCCAAGTGAGAGACCTGGGAGCCTCCCCTGGGCTGGGGGCTCATCCTTGGGTGGGCATGGGGGGTAATTGGGATGTTTCTTCACAGCAGCAACAGCAGAGTCTCCCTTGGAATGTCCAAGCCCCATGGCCAAAGGGAGTTGACCACCTAAACCCACCTTGTTTTCCCCCAGAATGACCAAGTCATGGACCAGGGTGGCCCCATCCCAGCAAGGGCTTGACTAGACCCTCTTTCCTCTTGCCCAAAATGGGGCAGGAGCAGCAATGTGGGGTCAGCGATGGCCCCTGGACTTTGGAGGAGGTTTGGAGACCCCCACACTCATCTTGGAGGTCCCCCAAGGTTCGTCCCCTCCCTTCCAAGGGACGTTTCACATTCCAAAACTCCCTCTAACCATGATAGCCTGGAGCCTCAGTGGAAAACTCAGCTGAGCTCAGAATTCCAGGAAAAAAGAGCGGGATTTCTTTTTTTTTTTCCCTTGAATCTCGAGGAACCAGACAAGAAAAAAAAAAGAGGAATTATAGAAACCCTCACTTACTTCCAGAGAGAGCAAGAAAGATTGGAAACAATTACAGAGCATCATGCAAAGCCCTCGACATCTTTAATTCCATTGGCAAAATTAGAACGTGGGGAGTTGAGTGCCGAAAATTCGCCGGTTAATAAGAGAAGTAAAAAAGTTGTTAATCAGGCACGTGACCCTATAAAATAAAGGGAATAATTGAAAAGATATCTAATTTATCTATTAGATGCCTCCAACGCTCCCTTTATCACGGAGATGGACAGAATATAATTGGTGTGGTGAAAGCCATCAATCTTGGGAAGTGGGTTTTCCGTACAAGATACAACTATTACTGTCAGATTATGACACCATAATATCAAGATCAATGACATTTTAAATGCGCCCCAGTTATGGGCAATTGGTGACAATAAAAACAGTGACAAATTGATGAAACAAGCACCAAATGATCTGGTGTCTAAAATAAACCATAAATAATCTTCTTTAAAAAAAAAAAAGGGGGGGGGGTTGGAAATAAGAAGGATCTGCTGAATTCGTGGGGGTTCAGGGATGTCCCCAACAGGTCGATTTGTCCAGGGATGGAATTCTCTGATTTCCACAATGGGGTGACTTTCTGGGTTGATTTAAGGGTTGTTCTCGTGCAGTTTAATAATGTTCTCGTTAACATAATTGTTGCCATAAAAAACAAGGATCTCTCTGTGCTGTGGAAGTTGCAACCAGTGAAGAGTCAATGCTGGGAACGCTGAGGGAATTTCATGCATATTTTGGCTTCATTCCCTCGTGGAGTCCAAGGCCCTTAAATAAAAGTGATCTCAGCAGCAGTAAAAACGTCTGGGTCATTACGGAGCCCTTGGCTGCATTCCTGGGATGGCAGGGGCAGGAGGGTTTCCTGGGAAAACCAGGGGGAAATCCTGCTTTTCCCCCTCTCCTGAGGGTTCCACCACCTCCCAGAGCCCCAACTGTTGACATCTCCCTGTGCGGGTGGAATAAGAGATCCCTCAGGACAAGTATGGGAAGGGAGAACAGATCCTGTAGGAATGGACAAGATGGGAATGGATCCTAGAGGAGCAAATCCTATAGGAATGGATCCTCTAGGAAGTGATCCCATAAGAATGGATCCCAGGGAAGAACATTCCGGATCCTGTAGAAGCAGCTCCTATGGGAAGGGAAGGGAAGGGAAGGGAAGGGAACATCCATGTTGTTCGAGTCTGGGTGAAGCCAGACACTTAATTAAACTCCAGGAGAGGTCAGAGATCCACTGGGTCCAGCTCCAGCTCCCCTCCCTCCTGGGGCCATCCCTCCCAGCCCCACTGAGAGCCAGCAGCCCTAACCCTGAAATATTTACCAGGGAGGGGAAAGGAACCGTCCCCACACGAAAAATAAAACAACTTGCAGCTTGATGAAAGAGACCCCGAGTAAAGGCAGTAATGGGAGGTAATTGAAAAGCCGGGGGTGATCTCGGCGCAATCAGGAGCTCCATCCATCGGGTGTGTGCGTCGCTCCGGCCCACTTGCTCCGGCTTTACAAATCCCAGCCCGGGTGCTTTATGGGGCTGGGTCTCCGGGAGCAGCAGCGCTGTCATATTTAGATTTCTAATTATATTTCTTGCTGCTCCAGTGGCTCTCCCTGCACGCGGGGCTGAGCAAAGAGGGGGATTGCGGAGCGCAGCAAACCAGTCGTGAGCCATAAAAGAGAGAGAGGACAAGGTATCACCTAATGGAAAAGATCAAGATGTTCCAGCTCCTCTGCCGGGGATGGCATTAATATGCTGGGAGTCACTCTGGGAATGGGTGGGTGAACAGGCTGGGTTGTGATGCTGCTTTCCAATTTGCAGGAGCCAAGCAGAGCGTTGGCCTGTGCAGGGGAACGTCCTTCCCCAGCCGGCACAGCCGAGCTCCCAGTGTCTGTCCTTGGGATGTGCTCCTGGGCCACAGGGATGAGGGGGCACCCAGGAGTCTCCAGGGTGGGAGTGGGGTGCTGTGGGATGGGGAGAGGGGGACCCCTATTCTCTCCATTCGTGGAGAATCCCTGGGGCTCCTTGCGAGAGAATGATGCTCATGGGTTGATGGGATGTTCTTCCTCTGGCATCCTGGGGAGGAACGTGAATGGTGGTTTCTCCATCCCTCCATCCATCCATCCATCCATCCATCCATCCATCCCTCCCTCCCTCCCTCCCTCCATCCATCCCTCCCTCCATCCATACATCCCTCCATTGATCCCTCTTTCTGTTCCTCCCTCCCTCCCCATCTTGCCCATGCCCAGACACAATTCATGGCTCTCAGGGATCTGTAAATCTCCTCCCCAGCCCGGAGCCCCCCCAGCCTGGCCAGGCCGGAGCTGCCGTGGAGCAGCCCCAGGTCTGCCCTGGGCAGTGATTTCCAGCCGCTGCCACCTCCTGGCTCTCCACATCTCCCTGCCTTGGCAAGGGCTGGGCCATCCCAGGGGGAGCGGGACATAAATCTCGAGGTCAGAGCTAATTCCCATTAACAAGCGACGCCGCTTGTAGGTGATTGCCAGGGATTCTTTAGACGGCTCCAGCAGATGGATGGACTCCCCGCGGCCGTAAATACAGCGCTCCTCGCCCTCCGCTCCCGGGGCTCCCATGGCTGCTTTCCTTGGGTTTCCTTCCCACAGGAGCCCCAGCGAGGGAATCACAGAATCACAGGACATGCTGAGCTGGAAGGGACCCACAGGGATCATCCAGTCCAACCCTCGGCCCCAAGAGTCACCTCCTGTGCCCCACAGGATCATCCAAACCCTCCTGGAGCTCTGGCAGCCTTGGGGCTGTGCCCACTGCCCTGGGGAGCC
>JAWMRC010022260.1:0-33173 GCA_035584755.1 Thripadectes ignobilis
GGAAGGGAAGGGAAGGGAAGGGAAGGGAAGGGAAGGGAAGGGAAGGGAAGGGAAGGGAAGGGAAGGGAAGGGAAGGCTCTCCTCCTTCACACTGCAGAGAGCTAGACAGGGTGGTCTTCCCCAGCACCACACAAGTTCATGCCAAGCACAAGGAGGGAAATTCCTCCTGAAATGGAGCAGGGAATGAGATGAACTGGGATTGGTGCTTCAAGGAGGGAGATGCTCCTCTCGGAGAGGAGCTCCATGTCTCAGCCTCCAGGGTACCACATCCAACATGATGCTGTGCAGCACCTCCCAGAGCTCTCCTGCTTGGTCTGTCTTCAGGGAAGGGACAAATAGATCCCAAACTAAGAATTATCCCTTGGGGGTTTTTTTTAACAGATAGAGAAACTTGCTGTGAAGCAAAGAAGGGCTGAACTTTGTCATCTCCCCAGAAAGGCCACCCATCTCTATGAGGGATAAAGAAGGAGAAGTAAGAGATTCCAGCCAGCCAGCACGAGGAATTTATCCATCCTCTGCCAAGCTGGCAGGTGGAGCAGAAAATCTGCCCATATATTCCAGGTTCTGATAAGTTTGGGAGTGTCCAGTGGTTGGTCATATGGAGCTGCTGCTCCTGAACAGCTTTTATCACTGCAGACACTTCTGCTGACACGGAGCAATTTGTTTTTCGAGGGATGCTCCCTGGGCAGAGAAAGGGGGAAGGATGAGCTAATGCTGCCTGACATACTTCATTTAGGGGATGAGACAAGGCAGTGAGGAGGAGAGGAAAGCTGGGAAAGCCTCTAGGGAGGAAAGCCCTCTCGCACTGGGAAGGGCAGGGCGAGGGTGTTGGGATGCTGGTGGTACCCAGAGCCCAGCATGCCAGTTTGGAATGTTAAAAGCAGTGATTCCCAGGCTCCAGCAAGGAAGAGCTGGCAGAGTTGAGGGTGTTTCATTATTATTTTGTTGCTGCAGACCATGATGACGAAGCACAGATGTCCCTCTGCATCTTCATGAGACATCAAAGCGCCTCTATCCCAATATATTTGACGCCAAACATCCTCTCCAGGAGACTTTTTTAATGTGCCCTATTTTAAATGGACAGAGCAAAAACTGCCTTGCCGAGGGAATTCTTTGAGGATGAGAGGAGTTGGGGAAGGCTGAGCAATGCAGCCACATCAGTGCTGGCTGAGCTTGCAATGGTGTTTCTGCAAAATGAGGGAAAACAGGTGATCCCTGCAAAAATCCAGAGCAACAAGACCTGGGCTCGTTTACTCAATTCACTTAACCCTGTAGCTAAAATGTGGGAAGAGCTCAGCCTTTATTCCCTCACGGAATTGTGGAGGAGGAAAGGTGGCTCTGCCTGTCTCAGTGTCCTCATCCTGCTCCTCACGTCAGCTTGGGGGCGTTTGGGTTTCCAGGAGGCCACAGTATCACTGTCCCCATTTGCCATCTGATAACACGGGGAACCCCTTTCTCCTGCCCAACAGCAGCAGAAAGGGGAGAATTCATCCTGCTTCACTTGCCACAAAGCACCTGCAGGTACCTCTCCCTCCTCGGGATAATGACCCGGGCAATTTATGCCAAAGTGAGGGACTGTTCTGTGCTGAATCTCTTGGGATTAATTACACCTCACCCCTGCTGAGATCCGTAACGAGATTGTTTCCTGAGCCTCTCTGCTCTGCTCCCTCCTCTTCTGCTTTCCTTCCTGAGTCAAAGCACGTTGTGTCCAGTGGGAATTGGGTTTGGGGTTGTTTTTCCTCCTTCCTCCGGGATGTTGTTGACAAAGAACAGGCAGCAGGAGTAGCTCCATCATGGGGAATGTCACCCCGAGCTGGGGCATGGGAGAATGAGTCTCTTTGAGGGTGCACTTCCCTGGGTGATGCTTCAGCTCCTGTCCTGGGCTCGAGAGGTTGTTTTTCCACGGATAGTGCTGCCTCTGGTTTCAGGAGCAAGGTGGAAGCCACTGGAGAAGGAGATGGGGCCCAGTGCGTGGTGTTTGGTGGCTCCTTTTGGCTGAGGAAGCTAATTCCCTCTGCAGGAGTGGAGGAGGCTGCCGGTGCCCTCCCATCTCACCCCCGAGATGGGTGTCAATCCATCTCCAGAGTCCTGGCCCTGAGCTGAGGCTCTCCAAGGTGGCACTGGGTTGGTTTGGGATTGTCCCTGTGTCTGTGCTTGCTGTCCCATCCCCATGCAGCCTCCCAGATGGAAGGGAAGACATGAAGGAGGCAGCAAAGCTGGAGCTGGGAATTCTGAGGAGGAGATCAAAACACCTTAGCAGCAGAAGTTTCTTCAGCCCTGAGAGACATCTCAATGTTCTCATGCTCCAGGTGATTGATGGTGTTCATGCAGCATTGGAGAAATTCCTGCCTGGATTTCCTGGGGCTCCCAAAGAAGTCCATGTGCCATGGGGGAGGGGGGCAGGGAGAGGAACAGGATGGCATGGATAGGCTTTGAAGCTGGAGAAGACAATGATGGTCTTTTCCTCCAGGATAAAAAGGGGCAAACAGTTTGCTCCAGGATAATTCCAAGACACCTCAAGCTCTGCAGAACAGGTAATGAGGTGCTGGCCACATTTTGGGGTGATTCATACTGTCATGGGTATTCAGCATCCTGAAAAACACAGCTCCAAGAGGGCATTTTCAAGTTGTAGCAGCATTATCCCAGGTCTGGCATGCTCCCAACCCACCTCCTCACCAGAAATTTGCTGCTGAAACACAGGTTCTGAATGGAGTTGGTTTTTCCATGAGGTGCTGTTGTTCGAGTGGGTGATGGATTTTTTTGGGTCCCCCACCTGCTCCCAGGGCAGGTACCAAAAGTTTCTTTCCAAATGACACTTGTCTTTCACCTTCTTGGCCCGGCGTCGGATGCTGCTGGGGACCAGTTTGCACCAGTTCACTCCACAGACTGGTACGTTCCCTTCCAAGCCATCCTTCTCTTACCACAGGACCTGGGAATGAGCCACCCTTCCTGCAGCCAGACACTTGGTTCCTTCTCTCCAGACAGGACACGGTGTATGTGGTTGGGTTCCATTCATCCCTGTGCAGGAATGGGTCCCTGGAATGGGATGGGATAATGATGGGATAATGGGATAATGAGATGGGATGATGAGATAAAGTAAAATAGGATGAGATGATGGGAAGGGCATCCCTGCATCCCTTTCCCTCTGGCCCAACTCAAGGTGTCCATGTGTACCCTTTTCCTCTCTCTCTTTTCCATAGGGAGGGAAACTGAGGCGCAGTCAGGGCAAACACCCTCCAGCTTTCCAGTTCCTTCTTCCAAAATTAGTGAGACCAACTGGAAAGACTTGGAGCTGCTGGGAGTGTTTCAGTGGGAAACGTGGAGCACCTGCAAGAACTGGGGCTCTGCTTTTGTTTTCCAGGGATGACTGGCTGGAGGAGACACTCCCTCTGTGGAACAAAGATCAGACAGCCCCACAGGGTGTGGGGAGAAGTATTTGGACTTGCTGGAGAAGGAAAGGTGCTGTTTCCACCTAGAAAAACCCCCAAACTGTTGCAGTTTGGTTTTTAACTCCCATTTCCCAATTCATTTTCCACACAGCCCCGGATCCAGAGCTGCCTCTTCCACTTCCTCAGCAGCAACCAGGCAACTCACTGGATTTCTGTGACATTTCCACCTCTCCCTGACCCAAAAGCTGATTTTTCTCTCTGATCTCTTTTTTTCCTAGACAGTTCTTGTGGCTTTTCTGACTACTCCTACTGCAGATGTCCATCAGGGAGTGGCAGGGAAGGACATTAACCCAGATATGATTCTAAGCAGGAAGGGATGTATTAATGACCATTTAAATCCACGTACATCACTGATCCAGCCAAGGAATATGTGCTGATTCCTCTTTCTCTCTGGACAGATGATCTTTTTTCCTTCTCCTTTAACACAGCCATCCACATGGATGAGGGTTTTTTGGCTTTCTAAGCTGGATTCAGCCGGCTGGGGGAGAGGATGAGCATCATGGTGAGACACCTCCAGACCCACAGCAAGACCTCTCAGCCCTTCCTCCAGGAGGGACTTCATCCTGCAGAGCTTCTGCAGCAAATATTAAGGGCAAAACCCACAAACAAACAAGCAAAAAAGCAAAACTAGCAAAAAAGCAGTTCTTCCTACCTAGGAATGGCTAACAGAAGGTGAATTTGAGGGTTTGTGGGTAAACGCAGGGCTAACCCACAATGAGCCTCGACTGGAGCAGAAAACCTTCTTTTAAGAGTAAATGCTGAGGTCTTAATGTTGAATTATATGGCATAAAGCAGAGTAATACTCAACCAATTACACTAATGCTGCTTATTTGCTCTTGTTACAGAGAGTAATTGCTCACCCAGAAGGTGTTAAATTAGAGAAGAGCAGAACAAACAAAACTATTCATTTTATTCACTATATATTTAAACACCTACCACTCCAGAGCACAAGCAGCCACCGCTCCCCGGGTGTTCCCTATCCCACTTGAGAGCCAGACAAAGACATTTGTCACGGCTGTGGGTGGTGTTTCTCCTCTTCAAGCGGCTCTGGGAATGCCAAGGGATGTGTTGGGGTTTATTTATCCTTCCTGCCGTCAGCTCAGCTTCCTGCTGGTGCCTCTCCCAGGCAAGGGGGGGAAACTGAGGCATGGGGGGAGTGGGATTGCAATGACATGGACCGTGTCCAATTAATAAATAAGGTAGATTTGATGGCAAGCATGGGCCATCCTGGCAAGGTTTGGGGACAATTATCTGCTGGTGGAACTGCCAACACTGTCCCAGCCCATCCAAGACAGACTGGGTAATTATTATTGATTAATATTCAATTAATTCAACTAGGGGGAATATGAAATATTAAAGAGTGAGGAGTAGAAGGAAGAGGAAGAAGAAGGAGACCAGGAAGAAGAAGAGGGTGGTGGGAGGAAGTTCACTGCTCCTGGCTGTGGTTAGAGCATCCCTGTGAGCATCCCTTGGGAGGAGCTGGAGTTGGGTGTCCGAGACCCCTCCCTCACTTCCAGCTGGAGCTGGGAGACACTTCTGCCCTGTCTCTGCCCTGCTCAGGATCCAACCCTGGCTCCTGCTCTCTGCTTCCAGCAGCCTTGGGATGAAGCCTGATGGAGCAGCTGGTCCAGCTCACAGTGAGCATCATCTCCTCTGCCTCGGGGTCCCATGGAAAGGATCCCACGGGGGGCTGCAGGACCCTAGCAAGGCTCTGCTAGTTAAATCATCTCCTTCAGCCAGTCTTCATTCAAGTGGGAGATGCTTGGGGTTCTCCAGCCAGTGATTTGTTTTGGAATGTGCTGCTGCACCCACAGAGGTGCTGGGGGTGCTTGAGGAGCACCAGTGTGGGGGACTGCACCCCCCAAGACCCAGCCAGCATTGTCCCCCTGGAGCTCCACGGCAAATTTCTGCTGCTTTATTTAGGTTATAGCTGTGTCCTATAAATAAACCACTCCAGAGAAGTCTACTGCAAACAACACGGTTTAAAAAACATGTTATTATCCACTCTGCCTCCCTAATTAATTCCATCTCCCGCCATCCATGAGTGAAGCCCGCAGGGTACCCAGCATCTGTGCTGGGTGGGACCTCTGGGGGGTACTGGGACCCCTGAAGGGGGAGCTGAGACCCCCAGGGGGATTCTGAGACCCTCAGGGAGATGCTGAGAGCCCTGACTGGTGCGGCAGGGGTGGGTGAGACAGTGGTGGGTGGGTTTTCGTCTGTCAGGGTTCTCATCTGTTGATGCTGGGCCAGCTGAGCCACCTCAGATCACCCCTTCTGGACAGAGAAAGCCTTAATTTAGTAAGGAATTAATTTAAATAAAAATTAAAACCCAAGGGAATTTGCTGATGAGAGGAGTTTGTGTTATCTTAGGGTGTTCTTGGGGGTTACAGGCAGAGTCAGGGAGGGCACGTCTCACAGTGGGACTGGTGGGTGAGGGGAGGAGGAGGAGGAAAGGCTCACTGTGATCTGGACCAGCTGCTTCCTCAAGATCTGCCCATGGATCCAACCTAGTGGCAACCACGGGAAGGATGGAAAACAAGGAGTGCGGAGCTTCTGAGGGTAATGCCCACCCCACCTGCCCCGTCCAGGCTGTGTCCCCCAGCAAGGGCTGGTTTGCATTTGGGGGCTGTAATGGTGATCAGGCTCAGGAGGACGATGCCCTCTGGGAAGGTGAAAAGCCCCACGGACTTTTCTCTCACCTCGAGGAACGTGATGGATTTTCCCTGCTCCGCTAAGAGCCGGGCTGGATTGCAAAACATGAAAGCAATTCCAAAGGGGCTGGAAAGCCAAGGCAGGAGTTTTGGGGAGATAAGGGAGGGAACATCCCTCATGCAGAGCCGGGGAGATTAGGATGGTGACAACTTCATTCAATTTCCAGGAGAAAGGCAGGCAGGCAGGATTAAAGGATGCTCTTGCCTGTCACCTCTCATGTCCCCCGATGGCTGGTCCTGCACTGAAGGTTAATTTGAGCAATGAAGACAGGGCTCAGAAGCTTTATTTCTTTCAGGCTTTGCCCAAACCCTGCTGCTCCTGCTGGGATGCTCAGCATGGGTTGGTGGGAGCAGGAGTCAGGAATTTGGGTGAAGCCGTCAATTCTGCCGTCTGTGTCTGCCTGTGGGTGTCCCTCCAGGCCAGATGCTGAGGAACAGCATCTCCTGGGGACAAGAGGGCTTCTCCTGCTTTGGGAGAAGAGGCCCAAGCTATAAAAAACCTGGAGGCAATGTTAGAGGAGAGCTGTGCTGACATCTCTGATGACAAAAACAAGGAGGCAAACAGGGGAAGTGAATTAATGATAAGCTCCATCAAGAACAAGTAAGGGAAAAGAAAATCACCTTTAATTGCTAAATGGGATAGAGGAATGTCAGTTCAGGAAGCGAGGAGCGCTGCCAGTGTTCCAAAACACTTGGAAGCCATAAAGAGAGTGTTGAGAGGAGGATCCCCACCCCTTAGAGACCCTTCCCAGCCATCTCTGGGTCAAGTGTGAGGTGGGGAAGTTGCTGGTCAAGCCCAGGTGAGGTGGTGGCAGAGCTAGCACCTCCCTGCTCCATCCCATAGACCTATGCATGTGATTCCTCTTGAATTTTGCATCATTTGCCGTGTTGCCATGGTTGGGGGGAAAGGAGGAGAGGAGCTATATCACCCCAAGCTTGATTTTTAGTTTTATTACCCCAATTCATACATTTCCCCACTTTTTTCTTCCCTTCCTGCCTCAAGACCAGCTCTAGGAAGGAAAGAGCACAACGCTCATTTTGCTTTGGAGCTCTTTCCCATGAGATGTCATTGCCAAATTCATGGAGGAAAAAGACTTTTAGGGACAAGATGATCCAAAAAATCCCTCTACTTCTGGCATCACTTCATTCTCGCCCTTCTCCTGCACCCACTTGGGAAACCAGGAGCGTAAAGCTTGGGGGGATTTTTCTGGGTTTGGCCAGGGCTGCGATGACAAATCCACCCTTCCTTGTCTTAGAAATTACCCCACGGAGGGAATCAAGAGGGTGATGGTTGAACAGGGGATTTTGAAGTCATCAAAGTGGGATTTGCTCAGGACCTGGTGTTTCCCTTCCTGCAGCCCAGGGCAGGAGGGAGGATGATGCAAAGCACCCACCCAGGCACAGGGGGGATGGAGCAGGAGGCATCCTGCCTTCCCTGAGGCCCATCCCAAAGGAGGGCTGACACCTGGCACACTCAGCTCCCTAAATTATCAGAGGAATGTGAAGAACAGACATTTTTATCATTCCCTTTCAATTGTTTTTTATAGTTTTTCCTGTTTTGGTTTTTTTTTTCGTCTGGAAAGAGGAGGGCCATTGGATGATGGGATAAGGAGATGATTCCTCTGCAGTGGTTGCATGAACAGATTTTCTTGTAAGGTGAGGCTGTAACTTCTCTAAATTTGGCTGATTTTGAGGGAAAATTAATAGCAAGACACTGGGTCCATCAGAAAAAGGTGGATGTTCTTGTCCTCTTCCAATGAGAACCTTGGGAGGCCTTGGTCCCATCCACAGCACAGGGACTGAAGTGCTGGAGGATGCTGACCTGGCTTCTGGGTTGGTGGTCCTTGATGTAATGGGAACTGGAGAAGAAAGGGGAATTTCTCACCAGGAACTGCTAAAATTTCTTGGGGGAAGAGTCTGCTGTTCCCCAAAACAGGTTTGGTGGTAAGAAAGCAGAGATTCAGGCTCAGTTAAACTCCCCTTTTTCCCCCCTGTTCTTTTCCTCATCTGGCTGTCTTGAAAATCAACTCAGTCCTTGAAGATCCTTATTAAAAAGAAGACAGAAAAATCCTAGAAATAAGCTTTTGGGAGAGTTTGATGGTGATGGAGTTAGTGGAACCATACAACCCACACACCATGTATCCCTATGAATTCCATAAGGTGACACTCAACCACTCCCACGATTACCCCAAATTGATTAAAAATAATAATGATGAAACCCTATTTTTTTAGGGAATTAAGTTGTGAAATAATTTAATCACTCGGGAATGCAATGAATTCCTGGTATTGGTAATTATTTCTGCAAAGGGAAAGCAGGATGGGCAGGCTGAGAGGGAATCTGGGACTTGATCCCAGCAGAGAAGGATGGAGGCACTGAGGCTGTGCTCCCTTTTTATTTGGGATTCTCCCCGTGATTCCCTTAACTCTGATGCTGGATAACAGCTCCCACATCCATTCCCACATCAATACGTGGATATATAAATATATAAATACACAAATATTCTCCCCTATAAAAGGAGGAAAAAAGGTTCAGGGGGTGCAGCCCCTCTGCCCCGTCCTTCCACCCCGCTTGGGGAGGAGGTTTCTCCTTGGCTTGGGGGGAGAAGCCTCAGAGGTGCCCGCTGCTGGTTCCGCTCCGGTGCGGTGGCCCCGTCAGCGTGTGCTGCTGGCACCATCTAGTGGGGTGCGACCCACAACCAGCGGGACACGGCCTTTTGGGGGCCAGAAACCCTCCGGTCACCCCTTCCCGCATCCTCTCTGCATGGTCACCGTGGGGATTTGGGATGGGACCCTGCGTGTCCCTCCCCTCCCCGTTCAGGGTTATGGGTGGAGGTGGTAGCTTGTGCCCCCAGCCACCACATGCCGGTGCATCACATGGCCTGGGGGGTTGGGAAGGGGTGCAGAGCCAGGTGGGACCCCCAAATGTATACGGACCCCCCCATAACCCCTCCATCCCCCCCAAGTCTGTCCCTGTGTGTGCCCCTCCCTCCATCCCCCCAAATCCTATCCTTCTCCATCTGGGGGGAAGCAGAGGGAAGTGACCCACTGCCAGCCCCCCATGTCCCTGTCCCCACGCAGGGCAGGTGGCCGTGGGGCCGTAGGGATTTGGGATGGGACTCTGCGAGTCCCTCTCTCTCTCTGTTAAGGTACGTGGATGGGGGTGGCATCTGCTTCTCTTGGTCACCACATCCCTTTGGCATCACAAGGCCTGAGGGATAGGAGATAGAGCCACATGGGACCCCCACCCACCCTTGAACCAAACCTAGAGGGAGCGTCTCCAACCCTGTCCCTGTGTGTCCTCCCCACTCCAGCCCCCCAAATCCTGTCCGTCCCCACCTGGGGAGGGATGGAGAGAGAAGTGCCCCAATTACAGCCCCCCGTGTTCCCCCCCGTGGGGCCTTGGGATGTGGGAGGAGAAGGTTACTCCAGGATTTCCTTCCTGGCCAGCACTGCGCTGCCTATTACATCAACTCTGGTATTTCCAGTCCCCGCAGGGAGAAGGGAGGAGCTAGGGAAAGCAAGGAAATATTGGGGGATGCGGGGAATTGGGGGGTCCCACTGGTGGAATTCAGGTCCTTCAATAAGACTCGGAGCTGGGATTTCCGTGGTCCGGCTGGGCTTGGCCCCTGGCCTCGGTCTGGCTCCATCCCTGGCTTTGGAGCTGGGAACGAAAGTGGCAGGAGGGAGGGAAAAGGGGAAAAGGAAAAATCTACATATGGAAAACACACATCCCAAAAGGCGGGACTTAAAGCAACAGGGAAATGCCGGGTGGCACAAGGGCAACTGCAGGGACAGGGGACTGGCAGAGCCTGGGGTGTCCTCCCCAGCTTTCAGGGTGCTGGCTCAGTTTTCTCAGGACAATCCCAGGATATTGGGATGCTTTATCTCGGCCCCATTTCTGCCCCAAAATATCCTCCTACGGATGCCAGGCTGGGAGTGGGGGGCTGTAAAAAGGCAGGAGGACGTTCAGGGGATCCACGGGAGGACAAGGAGCCCAGATTCTTCATTCCATGAGATAAAGGACTGAGCTGGAGTGATGATCCCAGGGCAGTGACGGATTTGGGATAGGCAGGGGCCAGATTCAGCCAGAAGCAGGGTTGGGGACCCCCTGGATTCACTCCTCAGGTCCCTCCTTTTTATTTAGTATTCCCAGCACCAAGTTACCAGCTGGTCTCTGGTTTTATTCCAGATGTTTTATGCAAGATCCATCCTCATTTGGAATACACTACCAAGGGGAAAATAATCCCAAATTGACCCAAATAGAGAAACTCTGGGAGAAAAGTCAATTTCTTTTCGGCACAGTTTCCCTCTGAAACCTACTGAAAGCTTTTGTGAAGGACTGAAGGTGCTTTTCCAGGCCCTTAACCAGCATCAGGCCTCTGTATGGGACAGGCAATAGCAGGAATTTGGATCCCCTTGGGAAAAAATGGTATCCTTACAAGGTTAAAAAAGGGTAAAAAAGTGACATTTCAGGGGTTTAACCCAAGTGGATGCATTTTACCTGCAGCCAGCACCCTGCAGCCTTTCCTCCCAGCTCCTGTGGCAGGAGCAGGTCCTAGGACCAAAATCCATAGAATCTTCCACAGCTGTAAAGGCACGAATCTTGCCAGGGTTTAAAACAAAGTGCAAACCCCTGAAATTTCAGGTAAAAACCTGAAACTGAAGGGCTTTATCCTGAGTCGATGCATTTCCTCCCAGCTTCTGGAGGGCTGGATTCATGATGGAGATGGTTCATACATCCAAAATCTGTTCAATTACCTCCAATTTTGAAGGCGTGAATCACTCAAGGGTTTTAAAAAAAAGTGTAAACCCCAAAATTCCAGGGCTTTGTCCGAAGTGGATTCATTTCCTCCCAGCTTTGGGAGGGCAGGATCCATGGTAGAAGTGGTTCCTAGGACTAAAATCCATCCACAGTTTTGAAGGTTGAATCATTTCACGGTTTAAAAAAGCTTAAACCACTGAAATTTCAGGGGTTTCTCCCAGGCAGATTCATTTTGCTTGGAGGTAAAACCCTTGCTCCTGACTCTTGGAGGGCAGGATCCCTGCTGCAAGGTGGTTCCAAGGACCAAACTCCGCAGAATTCAACCTCAGTTTTGTAGGTGTGAATCACTCCAGGGTTAAAAAAAAAGTGTAACCCCCAAAATGTCACCCTTTTACCCCGACTGGATGCATTTCCTCCCAGGTTCTAGCAGGCAGGCCTTGTGCCAGAAGTGGTTGCTAGGACCAAAACCCCGCAGAATTCACCCCAAATCTTGACGGGGTGACTCAATACGGGAGTAAAAAACTGCAACCCCTGAAATTCCAGCTTTTCTCCGGAGCGGATGCATTTCCTCTTGGCTCCTGGAGGGCAAGGACCCGCGACAGAAGTGGTTCCTGGGTCCAAACCCCGCCGAATTCAACCCAAATTTTGACGGCGTGACTCACCGCAGGACTGAAAAAAAAAAAAATAAAAAAAATAATAATAAAAAAAAAGCGCCGCACACCGAAATTCGAGTTTTTCCCCCGCGCATCCCGCCCCCTCGGGCGGGCGGGGAGGCGGTGCCGGGCTCTCCCCGCTGCGCTCCCCGCCCTCGGCCCCGCTCCGTGCGCTCCTTTCCCTTCCCTGCGCTCCGCTCCGCTGCGCTCCGCTCCGCCGCGGCGGGTCTCGGCATGGCCCGGCGGGCGGGCTGGGGGCTCTGGGCCGCGCTGGGCTGCGGGCTGTGCCTGCTGGCGGGCGGGCAGGAGCCGTGGAGGCAGCTCATCCAGTGGGAGAACAACGGCCGCGTTTACAGCCTCCTCAACAGCGGCGCCGAGTACGTCCCGCCGGGGCAGGAGCGCCCGCCCGGCAGCCGCTTGTTGCTGGCGGGGGCGGCCGGCAGCGTCCGCCGCCAGGCTCCGGGCTCCGGGACGGTGCGGGGACAGGCGAGACACCCCTTCGGCTTCGGGCAGGTGCCCGACAACTGGAGGGAGGGCCCGGTGGGCGACAGCGCGGCCGCGCAGAGGCGGCCGCCCGCCCGTGCGCGCCAGCCTTCATCCTCCGCGGCATCAGCATCATCCTTCGCGTACGCCTCGGCGGGGCAGCCGTCGTACCCCCAGTACCCCTTCGCCCCGCAGTACGAGCCCTACGAGGCGCCCCGGGCCTACGACGAGGCGTTTACCTATTACCGGAGCACCGGGACCGGCGGGGCGGCCGTGGCGGCGGGGGCGGCGGCGGGGGCCAGCGTGGTGTACCCCTTCCAGCCCCGTGCCCGCCCCGAGGACTACGGCGAGGAGCAGAGCCCCTACAGAGCCCACTACCCGCCGCCCGAACGGCCCTACGTGCCCGTCGTGCCCCAGCCGGTGGACGGGCTGGACCGACGGTATTCCCATAGCTTGTACCATGACACCGGGATTGCACCGGAGCAGAGCCCGGACTCGTACACCAACCAACAAGGCGTCAACCATGGCGTGGCCTCCACGGATAACCTACAGGCGGCTGTCGGGACGGGGTACGGGGCTCAGTACCCGCCCTACGAGGCACAGCCGCCGTTCCGGCCAGTGGAGCCGTACGGGGTCCCTCGTGCCGAGTCCTATTTGCCTGCCAGGAGCCCCGAAATCCCCCAAGCTGTCCCCGATAGCCAAGCCCGGGTCAGCGTGGGCAGCGTCTACAGGCCCAACCACAGCGGACGGGGTGAGTTTGGGGAGCACCCTGGGGTGGGTGGCAGGTCCCTGGGATGGGGTGTGCCCCGGGTGCTGCGTTATCCCTGAGGGCAGAGCATCCCTGAGGGCAGAGCAGCCGGCATCCCTGTCTGATGCCAGTCAGTCTTCAAGGATGCTGCCCCGGTGCTGTGGGGCTAAACGTGGCTGAGAGGCCACTGAGGGGCTGTTAGAGACCTTACCTATGACGTTTGAAGTCATGAAGAAGAGGGAGGAAAGGGAAGGGATGTGAAGGAGCAAGTCCCAGTGTGGGGTCTGGGCTTGGGGTGTGTCTGTGCCATGTCCCAGGTCACCCTGTGCTCGAGTGGTGGGTCTGTGCTGTATCCCAGGCCCTCCTGCCTGTGTGGGGTGAGTGTGTGCCATGGGTTGGGGTCACACCATGCACCTGGGGTATCTGGATGCCACATCCCAGTTCATCCTGTATCCACGGGGTGGCTGCGTGCCGTGGGCTGGGGCCGTGCCACGCTCCTGGAGTAGGACAGTGCCGTATCCCGGGTCACCCTGGCTGCGTGCCCTGTGCTGGCTATGCTCAGTTCACGGATGAATGGATCTGTGCTGCCTCAGCCAGAGTCACTCGTCCCATCGCTGCCGGGCCGAGGCACCGGGGCCGCAGCAGGGGACCGAGGTCGCAGCAGGGACACTCATTTCATGTCCCACTGACCCCAATCCTGATGAAATCCTGTGGCTTTTGGCTGAGCCTTGCCAAGAGTGTTTTTGCTCCGTGGTGAAACTGGAAGCAAGGCTGGAGGGCGTGAGGAGCAGCAGCCTGGGGGATCAGCTCCCTGCCTGTCCCTTGGGAAACCCATCTCAGCTGGAGCCTCTGACCAGTCTGACCCCATAACCCATCCAGCCCCATCCCTGGTTTCTGGGAAAAACCCATCCCAGGGGATTTGGGCTGGGGGAAGTGTTCGTCCCAGCCCTGCCTGTTGTGTGCAAGTGAGTAAACACAGCAAAAGCAGCCGGGCTGGGTCAGCCCAAGGTCCAGCTGGGAAAGAGCTCCGGGACAGGGTTTGTATGGAGAGGATCATCTGCATCCCTGCTGCCCTCACCAGGAGCAGGCTGTCCTACTGGACATGGGATGTAGGGGGGCAATAGATACTGGGAGTGAGGGATGTGCGGGGTGAAGTGTGTGAGGATGGGGGACGCAGGGACAAAGGATGCAGGGATGAGGGATGCTGGCAGTCGTGTGTCTCCGTGAGGGACAACTGGGGGCAGCTGCCCTGCAGATGACCCAAAGCAGTGAAGGGAAATGGGAAGACGCCTGCCAAGTTTATTGTCTCCTTGTTGGCAATGGCTGCGTCCTTCAAGGATCGCTGGAAGCTGGGCCAGGACGTGACAGTGCTGTGGATCCGCCAGGGGAATCGGGGTTCTCATGGGTGGGTGGACAGCCCTTGTTGGTCCATCCACAGGACACTCACCTCTCAGTACCAGAGCCCCTGGCCTTCTCCTTCACATTTTTCCTTAATAAATCTTAAGATCATCCAGCCAATTTAGGGAGGTGGCCTGGCCTCTCCTCCGGGTCACTTGCTGCTCTCACCATTCGAGCTTTGTTTAAGGAAAGCTGTCACCTCCCTGGGGCTCACCAAAAGCCCCTCCAAGCCTGTCACCTGCAGGGCCACCCTTCAGGATGGTTTCTTAATTGGTCAAAACACTTCATAAAGCTGAATCAGATGTTAATTATGCATCTAAGCTCTTTAAGAGCCTCCTAATCCCACCCGGCTCCGTCAGGAATGTGCAGCATTCCTGGCCCCTCGCTGGGGTACCTGAGGGGTTAATTAAGCAATTAGATACCACCAGCTTTTATGAGGAGATTTATTGGGCCTTATGTGAGCATGGTGGATTGTCCACCTCCCTCCATCCAAGTCAGATGGAAATATCTTGGAAGATGAGTTGGAATAGTTTACAGTCCTAAATCTATAGGTGACAAAGCCATGGGGGGAGGTGGGAGAGGACCATCTCTGTGTGGGCTGGCCAAAGGAACTCCAGGCCAAGGAAATGGGGAGGAGACCCCAGAAGTCTTCATGTCTTCCACTCATGACCACTGTGGAGGACCCAAGGGTCACCCTAATCTTGCTCTGGGGCTGGATCACCTCAGGCAAAAGTGACTCCCCTCTTGTGGGGTTTGGACAAGGTGCTGGTTCTCAACAGGGCTTGTGACTCGTGGCTGACCCCTCCTAGGAGGGATCTCCAGGGCCTTCCTCACCCTGACTCCTACTCAGACCCCATCTCCAGAAGGGTTTTTCACCTTGACTTCATAGATTGGGTCACCCAGGTTTGGTTTTGGAATGAAAGTGGGTTTTGGGGATCCCATGGGGTGATGGGGACTTTTTTACCCACTAAGCTTGAGTTGTGGTGACACCTGAGGGTGCCATCACCCATAGATGGGGCACCTGGACCAGGAGATGGCAGTCTTCCTGAGAATATCTTCCTTTGCTGGGTTCGGAGGTTGATATGGTTGGGTTTGCTGGGTTGATTTCAGGTGTTTAACAACCAACTGGGGATCTCAAGATTCAGTGAGGATGAAGGTGAGTGTCAGGAGGTGCTGTAGGAGAGATTCTGCAGGGATGGGATGGAGCTGGGTGGGGTGGGGTAGAAGGAGATGGGAAGGGATGATGAAGGGGTATGTCAGGAGGTGCTGGGGAGGTGATACTGCAGGGCTTGGATAGGATGGGGGATGAAGGGATGAATCCAGAGTTGCTGGAGGAAGGATGCTGCAGGGATGGGGTGGGATGGGATGGAGTAAAGGGGTGCACCAGGAATTGCTGGAGGAGGATGCTGTGGGGATGCTGCATGGATGGGATGGGATGGGATGGGATGGGATGGGATGGGATGGGATGGGATGGGATGGGATGGGATGGGATGGGATGGGGTGAAGCGGCGTATCATGAGGTGCTACAGGAGGGATGCTGTGGGGATGGGATGAGGAGATGAAGGGGGCATTAGAAGGTGCTGGAGCCAAAGTGCTGCAGGGATGATATGGGATGGGATGGAATGAAGGAATAATGGGGTGAGTCTCAATTACTCAGGATGTCCCCATTCTCACTGCTAAACACCCCCTGCTTTGGTGCTCTTGCCTGTCTAGGTGTGGGACCCAGCAGTGCTGGGCACAGGGAGGAGGAACAGCTGCCCCCTTGGAAAACTGCTGGAGCTGGGATTTTTGGGCTAAGCCTGGCACACCTGCACAAACAGCGTGGTGGGGAGCAGGCCGGCCTTTTTTTATTATTCTAATTTTCACGGTGAAGAAGAAGGAAATCTTCTCTGGCAGCTCCCAGGGCAGGCTGAGGGGCCGAGGAGGAAAAACAAACATTTTCCTGCTGCGGTTGTCCCATTTCAGAGGCAATAGCAGGGGGTGGAGGGGGTGGGGGGACGCTGCCAGGCCCCTCGCTTGCAGGAGGTGGGAAAATGCTGGCTCAGCAAAAAAAGCCAGGATTTGGCCAGCTGGGATGGGGACAGTTGGGTGCCCTGCTGTGCTGAGGGAACATTTGCAGGGTGGCAAGGCCAGACCCCGCCATCCCATTAACTCCAGCGACTCCAGCACTTGTGGTTTGACCCTTTGCTGCCGAAAATCAGGCGCGAGACCCTACAATAACAACGGGGCCATCCAGGGCGAGCTCCATCGTGGGGGGAAAATAAAACTCCCCGTTGGTAAAGGAGTCAAATTTCTTTCTGGAGCGTCCAAGAATTTATTATAAACAACAGTGGGGAGGAAAAGCTGTTTTATAAATGATGACAAATGTTCCTCTCGCAGGCTCAGGGTCGTTCTCCGTCGCTTTTTTATTATTAATTTTTTTAAGGGAGGGGGAAAAGTCTTTCCAAGCTCTCCCAATTTTCTTGCCCCTGGCTTGTGAGGCCCCCCTGGGTATTACATCAGCAGCGATGACCAAGCGAGCGGGGCAGGAAACGAGCTCCAATGGAGTGACGTGATCCCTCGAGGGAAGGCAGGCCCAGAAACAAGGAGGCATTGTTCTTCTTGTCCGAGGAAAAAAAGGGGGAAAAAAAAGGAAATATGCTGGAAACTGTCCGGGGGCAAAGAGCTGGTGGGGCTGGAGCCCTTGGGTGCCTTGAAATGGGATGGGGACAAGGATGAGGATGGCGATGGGGATGAGAGCGGGGACAGGAACCGGGATAGGGATGGGGATAAGGTGATGATGGGAGAGAGGTGAGCAAGAAGATGGGGTTAGAGATGAGGATGAGGAGTGATGATGGGGATGAAGATGGGAACAGGGGTGGGGATGGGGTTGGACATGAGGATGGGGATGCAGAAGAGGGTGAGGGGTGGAGATAGGGATGGCGATGAAGATGGGGATGAGAATAGGGACAGGGATTGGGATGGAGGAGGGAGATGAGCACGATGATGGGGATGAGGAAAGGGAGGAGGAGGAGGAGTGAAGACAGGCATGGGGATGAGGATGGGGATGAAGATGGTAACAGGGATGGAGATGAAGATGTGGACAGGGATGGGGAGGGTGCTTAGCATGAATATGAATATGGGGAAGCAGAAGGGGATGAGGGGTGAAGATGGGGATGGGCATGAAAATTAGGAGAGGGATGGGCGTGAGGACAGGGCTGGGATAAGGAGTGAAGATAGGAATGGCCTTGAAGATGGGGACAGGAATGGGGATGGGGAGGAAGGTGGGAATGACAATTAGGATGGGCATGTGGAAAAGGTTGAGGGGTGAGGATGGGGATGAGGATGGGGATGGGATGGGGACAGGGATGAGGACAAGGATGGGCATAGGGTTGTCTGTGGGGACAAGAGTGGAGATGTGGCTGTGGATGGGGAGGGGCAGGAGGACAGGAATGGGGATGAGGACAGGGACAAGGATGGGAATGGGGATGGGGACAGGCTGATGAGCTTGTAGGAAGGACAGAGCCTAAGCAGAGGTTGTTGTGGAGCAGGACTTTGCAGAGGGCTGGGAGAAGGGAAACTGAGGCACAGAGTGCCTGGGGAGCATCCCCCCTCTCCCAGTCCTCCTTGAGGGGCAGATGCCAGAGCACTTTCTGGATCAGTGGTGGTGGAGGAACCTTTGGGAAGGGGAGGTGTGAAAGGACAGTACTGTGGGAGGAAGTTCCAGCTCCACTGGGGCTCCATAATGATTTTGGAAACCAAGGCAGCCCCTGCCTGTGCCCATGTCTGTCTGTCACAGCTCTCTTCAGGGTGGCCCCAAGCACAGGGAAGTGTTAGGAATTAAAGGAGATGAGGGATACACCAGCATGGGCTTTCTGGGGTTAGCAGAACTAACCTCACTTTCACCCCTGTTTTGGGGTGAAAAACAGGAAACAGGGCAGGAAATAGGGATCCTCTTATTTTGGGGGTCATGCCACCCCATGTCCCTGACTGCCATGGGGTGGGGGGCTTGGGGGAACTGCAAAATCCCTCGCAGAGGGGCCGGGCAGGGCTGGGTGTAATCGCTTCCAGGAGGACGGGTTGAGCAATCCCGCTGTAGGAAAATGGAGGATTGGGATTTGCCAGCAGGAGCCGGGAGCGAAGGGGAGGGGAAGGAAGGATTTTCCATCTGCAGCTTAAAATTAAAAAAACGTGGTGGTGATTAAAAGGAAAATTTCCCTGCCTTGGCTGCTTCGAGGAGGAGACTGCAGTGTCCCCAAGCCTTGTCCCCAAGCCCTGTCCCCATCCTCAGGGCTGTTCTCAAGCCCCATCCCTGTCCTCAGGTCTGTCCCCATCCTCCTGACAGGTCTCCCCGACTTGGTGCCGGACCCCAACTATGTGCAAGCATCCACCTACGTGCAGCGAGCTCACCTGTACTCGCTGCGCTGCGCTGCCGAGGAGAAGTGCCTGGCCAGGTAGGAGCAGCTTTCTTGGGAGTGGAATGTGTCCTGGGATGAGGGGGACATGGGGCCACGGCGGGGAGAGAGGGAGAGCCTAGGGTTAGTGGGACATGGGAACAGGGGGACATGGAAGGAGAGGGGGGTCCTGGGGTGAGTGGGACACGGGGGAGAGTGGGGGCATCCTGGGATGAAGGGGAGATGGGGACACAAGGGGAGAGAGAGGGGGGAACCTGGGGCAACGGGTTATGGGGACATGGGTGGAGAGAGGGGGGACCTGAGGATTGGAATAGGGGATGTGCTGATAGGGGAGGATGGAGGGATGAAAGGGGAAAGGGAGCGGGGAAGGGGAAGGAGGAAAAGGATGAAGGAGAAAGATGGAGGGCAGAAGAAAGAAAGGAGAAAGAGAAGAGGAAAGGGGAAAGGGAAGAACAGGAAAGAGGGATGGGGAAGGGAATGATAGGGAAGAGGAAATGGGAAAGAAGAGGAAATGGGAAAGAAGAGGAATGGGAAAGAAGGAGAAGGATGAAGAAAAAGGATGGAGGAGAAGAAGGAAAAAGGAAAGAAAAGGATAGGAAAAAGGAAAGGGAAGGGGAAGGAGGCTGAAGGAAAAGAATGGTTAGGAGAAGGAAAGGGAAGCAAAGAGGGAAGGAGAAAGGAAAGAGCAAAGGGAAGAATAAAGCCAAGTGTGGCAGAAGGTGTGTGGTGGGTGCTGCTTCCCTCCTCCTTTTTTCATCATTTCATTTTCCATGGAGGAAACTCTCCCTACAGAGGTGCTCGCTGGGGATATTTCTCCTTGGGGTGCCAGGGCTGACACTCCACCCTGCACCTGGGGGGCTGCTGTCCCCCCGGAGCTGGGGCTGAGGGGACATTGGGTTTGACCCTCCCTGATGTCCCCAGCACTGCCTACACCCCCGAAGCCACCGACTACGACGTGCGGGTGCTGCTGCGGTTTCCCCAGCGAGTGAAGAACCAGGGCACGGCCGATTTCCTGCCCAGCCGGCCCCGGCACAGCTGGGAGTGGCACAGTTGCCACCAGTGAGTCCCCCCACCCAACCTCCCCTCTATCAGCCTACCTCTTGGTGGCAGCTTTAAGGCTTTGAAGTGACATTTCCCCTGTTGCGCAGCTTTGCTTTGAGATCTTGGTGGGAGCGGATCGCCTTGGTTCGCCTCCTGTCCCTAAAGCCACCATGCTCCTGCAAGTTAATGTCCCCAAGGAGGGAGCTGGAAAGCTGCTGTGGACCCAGTGTTGATGGGGAGCCCCCAGAAGCACATCTGGGGAGGGGACAGCATCATTTTGGGGGTCACCCTGACTGTCAACCTCCCTCCATCCCTAGACACTACCACAGTATGGATGAGTTCAGCCACTATGACCTGCTGGATGCCACCACGGGCAGGAAGGTGGCTGAGGGCCACAAGGCCAGTTTCTGCCTGGAGGACACCACCTGTGATTTTGGCAACCTGAAGCGCTACGCCTGCACCTCCCACACCCAGGTGACCTTGGTGGGGCTGGTGGAAGGGCCTGCTCAGGGTTCACTCCCTCCCCAACACACCTGAAGCCCCTTTTCTCCCCACAGGGCTTGAGCCCGGGCTGCTACGATACCTACAACGCTGACATCGACTGCCAGTGGATTGATATAACAGATGTGCAGCCAGGGAACTACGTCTTGAAGGTGGCCAGGGTCCTTGGGGGAGACCTTTGGGGCAAATATTCCTGATCTGGGTTGGCTTGGAATCTTCCAACTATCATGTTCAGGACTTTCTTTGGTGGCATCCCTTTAACATGGGTTTAGGTGCTGCTTGTCCCCCCTCTTACTAAGTTTCTTGGGGGTGTTTTTCCTTCCCTTTCCCCCATTTTTAGGTTCAAGTGAATCCCAAATACATCGTCCTGGAGTCAGATTTCACCAACAATGTGGTGAGGTGCAACATCCACTACACTGGACGCTACGTCTCCACGACAAACTGCAAGATTTCCCAGTAAGGAGATGGCCATGTGTCCTTCCATGTCCTTCTCTTCCATCTATCTTCCTTTGTTCTTCTCTTGGCCATCAGAAAAAAACAGTTGGGGGTTGGACCTTAGCGGTTTAATTCCTTTTTTTCCTTCCTTCCTTCCATCCATGTTTCCATGGCCAGTGGTGGGACTGGGGGTTGGTGTCTCACTCCCTTTTTGGATGTTGATATTGAATTTTCTGGGATTTCATTGTCTTTTCTTTCAGATCTTGATGGGAGCAGGGCCAGAGGGATGCCACCTGCCTCAGCCCCTCTTCAGAAAGTACCTGAGCTCCTCTATCCCACCAGAGACCCCAGAGCCCACTAGCAGCAACGCAAGACCCCCCCTGCCAAAAAAACCCCAGTGCCTTCACATTAAAAGGAGGGGAAGCCAGAATGAGTCTTTGAAATTTTTTTATACATAACTTTTCTTTAATCTTGGGGTTTTTTACCATTTCCTGAGAGGATCCAGTGCTGGGTTTTAGCTGCAATAAAAGCAGGGACCCATAAGTGCTGTGTAATGATGTAAATGCACATTAGCTCTGTAGTCCTTAACCCCTTTGGGATTTTTTGGGGGGGTCTCCAGCCATTCCATGTTTCCCAGGGGGAAGAAGACAGCCTGGATTTGGAGGTGGTGCCCCAGCAAGGATGCTTGACCCCTCTTTTAGAGGCGGCTGCCACGCCTGGGATGCTCCGGATACTTTTGGGACCAAAGGTGCTGGAAATCCCCTCACCTTTAACGGGGAACTTGCTCTGTCTGTCCGACTTTCATAAACACGGAGAGTCCTTGAGATGACTGGAAGTCTTGTTTTATTATTTTTATTACTATTAATGTTATTGTTATTTTCACGAGCTTTAAAACCAGAAATCATTAAAACATGTTGCCTTTGAGGGGTTGGTGTTTTAACTGAGGCCACAGTGGCACCACAAAGACCAGCTGAGGGATGACTCTGGGCCATCCAGGATGGGGATCTCTCCTGGGAGATGACTGTTGTCCTTTAATCCTGGATTCTGGGGACCAAAGGCCACAACCCATGGGGAGAAGGGAAGGATGGACTCCCCAGGACACCCCAAGTGCTCGTCTCTGGCTGACTGGACTGCAGAGGGAGTATGGGACATGGCCACCCTCTTGGTGACATCCTGTGGTTCTGGGAGCTGTAGCCCCGTCATCACACCCCACTGCCACGTCCTTTTCCTTGCCTTCCACACCCTGTCCCCCCCAAGCCCTGTGCTCTCCTCGTTCACCCTTGTCCCCCCATCTCATCCCGTGTCCCCCCATCTCCTCCCGTGTATCCCCATCTCATCCCGTGTCCCCCCATCTCCTCCCCTGTGTGTCCCCCCATCTCCTCCCCTGTGTCCCCCCATCTCCTCCCGTGTCCTCCTATCTCCTCCCCTGTCCCCCATCTCCTCCCCTGTCCCCCCATCTCCTCCCGTGTCCCCCCATCTCCTCCCGTCTGTTTCCCCATCTCCTCCCCTGTCCCCCCATCTCCACCCCTGTGTCCCCCCCCCGCCCCTCCGTTCCCAAACCAGATCCCCTTTAACCACGCCCTGGCTGTACAAGCACCGCCCGCACCATTCCCTGGCCCATTCACAATCCCGGTTTTCACAGAGCGCCCTATCCCGGGGGTCCTGCGGGGTTTTGGGACCGACCCTGCGGGATTCTCGGACCGACCCTGCGGGGTTTTAGGACCGACCCTGCGGGGTTTTGGGACCGACCCTGCGGGGTTTTAGGACCGACCCTGCGGGGTTTTGGACCGACCCTGCGGGGTTTTAGGACCGACCCTGCGGGGTTTTGGGACCGGGCTCTGCGGGGAGCTGCAGTGCCCGCCTGCGGCCGCGGGGTGGCGCTGGTGCGCCGTGAGCGTCGACTATTAAAATGAAATAAAATAAAGCTGGTTTACTCTCCTGTTATTATTCTATTATGCATTCTATTATTGTTTTATCCTACCACTGTGTTTTATTGTATTATTGCATTTTATATTTGTCATTCTGATGTTTTTTACTTTTTTTTTTTTAAATTCTGCTATTATTACATGTAAAATGTTTATTAAATAAAGGTTGTAGGACAGGGGCTCGGCCTGAAACACCAGCTGTGGGACTGGAGAGGACATGAAGGCCCTGGAGCTGGAATAAAGCCCCTGGGGCTGGAGCCAGACCCAGAGCGATGCTGGAGTGAAGGAAATGCTGGGGCTGGAGCTGAAATAAATCCCGTGGAAAGGGCATGGAGAGGGCATATGAGGGCTGTTCCCAGAGCCCTGCAGGGCTGGTCCGGCCCAACTCACCCTTGAGACCATTCGGGCTGAGCCCTGCGCCCTGTCCTCCTCCCCGTTCCCCCCAGGAGCAGTGACAAGGCCAGGAAGCCCATTTGGAATTTCTCTAGGGCGAGGGGACTGTCCCCCATGTCACTCATAATTGGGGTCACTCCAATACCGAGCCTCAGCAAGGGCTGGAACACAGGTGGAGATGTCGGGGCACTCCCCTGAAGCTGGGGGCTCCAGCACTTCCATGCCCTGGGGAGGGATGCTCCCCCCGAGCCATGTCCATGCGTTGCCGGGGCAGAGGGAGCACCACGGACACGGTTTCTCCTTCCCAGGCTTTATTCAGCTCTGGCCCCAAGCTCACACCGAGGCACGGGTGCACCTCCTGCGACCCACGCCGATGGCCAGCACAGTGCCCGCCAGCCCCACGCCAGCCACCACACAGAGCAGCCCCGTCCCCACGCTGAGCACGGCCGTCTCCCCACCTGGAAAACCAAGAGGGGTGTCACTGCTTGCCACTGAGGCCCCATCACAGCAGCACCTCCAGCAGGGACTCACCCTGACCATCCTCCTCTCGCTGTCCTGCTGTGCCTGGGTCCCTCAAGAGCAGAACGGGGCCAATGACCACGTCAGCTTCAGCCTCTTTCCCTAGGGAGGAAGGAGCAGTGAGGCTCATCCTGCCACCCCGGGGCGTCCCCTCTGTCCCCAAGAGAACCTTACCCTTGTCACTGTGGCGGCGGAAGCGGCGGCTGGGCCATTGCTCAAGGGGGTTGAGACCCTGGGACAGTGGGGGGGACGCGCAGTTGCCCATCTCACAGCAGCTGCAGATATCCCGGGTGCCTTCCACGGGGGCCCAGCTGCAGCACGGTGGGAAGATCGTCACCACATCCCCTCGTGGCACCCACAGAACATTTGTGCCCCATCCCTTGTGCCACACCAGGGCTCTGGGCTGTTGCTTGGGACGTTTCTGGGTGTGCCACATCCCAGCACAGCATCTACTCACGTGTTTCTGGCTTTGTTGAAGGAGCAAGCCTTGTTCAGGGGATCCGGGGTTTGATCTGCTGGGGTCACCTTCAGGTGGCAGGTGATGTAGATCTATAGGCAAGGAAGGGAGAGAGGTAGGGACCCACTTGAGGAGACAGCAGCTGGTTTTGGGGCTGGCAGGGGACACGCAGCCTTACCAGGTTCCTGGTGTCCCCTGCAAACCTGAAGACATCGATCCTGAAGCGCAGCACATCCTCTTGGGGTCGGGGGGTGATGAAGGCAGAGCTGGTGTCATCTGATCTCCCATCGACCAGGCACCTGGTGTGGGATGGCAGGGGGATAGTCAGCATCCCGGGGGATCCCCCACCCACCCCACGTGTCCCGGGGCTCACCCATTGAAGTCGATAATGGTGTAGTGGGGTGAGGAGTCAGCACCGGGGCTGAGGGCAGCCACACAGCTGTCCACAAACAGGCGCAGTGGCACGTGGCTCTCGGAGCCCACCTCTGCTTGGATGTTGAGGACATCACCCAGCTGGAAGCCGGTGAAAGGTCTCTCAGCACTCCAGTCCTCTGCAAGGGGTGACAACAAAGAGGCGTTGGCTCTGCTTGTCCCCAGGTTCTCATAGGAGCAAAGCCCCATTCCGTGGTGTCCCCAGTGGGGTGCTGGGGGACTTTCTTGCGCTGGGAAAAGGTGGCAAATCCCCATCTACAGGTTGGTATGGCTGCCTACCTACCATTCATGAGGCGCAGGGTGAACACCAGCTTCTCTTCTGCCGACAGCATGGAGTTGAATGGAGCCCAGGTGGGCCGGATGGCGTTGCTGCTAACGTTCTCCCTCCTGGATAAGGACCACCGTGCCATCAGGATATGGCCCCATACTGACCCCAGGGACTAGGGTGGGGACACCGAGTGCAGGACGGCCTCACCTGGGGTAGTGGCACTCAATGGGGATGATGGCAGGGTTGGTGCGGATGATGACAGGGTTGCTGGCAGGGCTGGGGTCGTAGTTGAGCAGTGTGCGGTAAATGAGAGAATCCTGCGTGATCTGGGCAGAAAAGCATCGAGATGCCATTGGAGAGGCCACCCCCCAACCCGCAGCACCACCACCAGGGCATGTATCCAGCCTTTCCCAACTGGAAATGCCAGGGAAATCCAAAGAAAAGGGGGGAAAACGGATGGAGAAGGAGCCCTGCTGTGTTCCAAACGAGTTGAACTAATAAGCTAAAACATGAGTGAAATAGGTCTGATTGCTAAATGAGTCAAATGAGTGAAATGGCTTTTGTGCCATCCAGTGAAATGGGCAGAGCAGCAGTAGAAAAAATGCTCCAGCTTAGAGGGAAAATACCTGCCCATCCTTCCCCTGGGGTGTTCTTCTATGGTGCTCAGCATCCAACACCTGCAGCTCCCCCGGGCTCACAGGGGCTGCCTGATGCACAGCCCCTGCAGCTGTTCCAGCGGACGGGGGGAGCCGGGTGGGATGCCGGGCCTGGAGGAAGCCGAGAGAGGGAGAAGATCTTACCTGCACAGTGCTGCCACACTCGTGGAGGCCGGCGGTGAAGGTGACGGTGTTGTGGGCACGGCTGAGCGAGGAATGCCTGCACGCTGCCGGCCCCAGCGTCAGGTCAGCCGCGTTGACCAGGCGGCCGGTGCCGAAGAGGTCCCTGTGCACCGTCACCACCAGCTGAGCCTCCTGGCACTGCACCATCACTGGATGCTGCCTGTAGGTCCCTGGAGCTAGGGGTTCCCCTCCCCAGGACCGGGTGTTGGGGTCCGCCCGTGCCTCGCGGCTCGCCGGGTCGCCCCAGGAGAAATCCCAGGGTGGGTAGGCAGCCACCTCGCCCACCGCGCAGCAGAGAAGGGTGAGAATCAAGCTGTCTTCGAGTCCCATCCCTCCTTCTTCCAGCAAACCCTGGCACGGAGGACGGGGGCTGCTCCTTCAGCCTTTATAGCCCTCCAGGAGCAGGAGCCATCTGTCCCTGGGCTCCCCTTTGGGGACCAATGGCACCCAAGGGGCAGCCCTCGTGGGCGCGGGGAGAGGGGAGGCACGACCCTGTAATTTCCGGGGTGCCCAAGGCAAGAGCAAACATCCTCAGCAGCCTCTTCGGGGATGTTGTTTATAAAACTCAGCAGAAGCTGGAGACGGGGAGACGGGTACAGAATGACTTGTTTAGGTTAGAAAGCGATAAAGGGCTTTTCAAGGCTGCTAGGGAGGTAGCAGCAATGAGGAGAGCAGGGTCCACGATCCCAAATCCCGGGGACCGTCCCAGCCTGGCACTGTTGGTCCCCCTGGGACTTTGGTTTTCTGCTTGGATGCTGATGTGGTGGGGGCCCTGCAGCCCACATGCTCACAGTTTGATCCCAAAGGTGGGCTTTGTGCCTCCCCCTGTAGCAATGAAGAGCCCTCACCACTGTCACAAGTGTGGGTGTTCTCAGCAGGGGCCCAACAGCCCCCTGGTTTCAGCATCAGCAGTGAGGTCAGAGCCCCAACCATTTTTTTATCTCTGCTGTCCTTCCCCGACTCTTTCTATTGTGTTTCTGTTATTGTCCTCAGGGAAAGGGGCCTGGCGAGAAAAAGGAAAGCTGCTTCAAAAGACATTCTATAGGTTTTCAAGCCTCATTATTTATTAACCCCATAATAATGGGGTTATTTAATTATATATATTATTATAAGCCTCATTATCATTATTATTATGGAGTTTCTGTCCCTTCTTTCAAGTGTCTCTACTCTGTTTTGCTACCAGAATCCCCTTGGCTCCATAGAAGGGGTGTCCCTTTTCATACCCCAAATCCCTCTCCATCTTTCAGGATGTCCCTGCAAACCTTAGGGACAGCATAAACCCCTGATTTGGATGTCTGAGCTAAAACAGCTGAAGCATTTCTGGAAAAAAGAAGAGAGCAGAGGTTGACCAGACCAATCCTAGCAGAAATCCCACAGGGTTTGGACCTGGGACTAGCTTGTACCTGACTCAACATCCCCAAAACCCACCTGTGAGAAGATCTACGGACCAGTATAAAACCTGCTTTTCCCTTAGGTGGCAATGCCCCATCCCTGCTGCTGCCAGCAGGCCCAGGACTTCTCCCATGTGTTTAAAATACCTTGAAATTGGCACTTCATGGAAATGCCAGGGATTCCAGAGGCTGAGCTCCTGTGAGATAAGGGCAGCAGCCGATGCTGATTCAGTAAACATGTGGCTGCCCCACTTCTGGGGGAAGAATCTCTGCTCGGATGAGTCCTTGGCTGCAAGGACCACAGGAGATGCCTGGTTTCCCCACAGAGGTCTACATGGATCTCTGGGTAGCAGAGCTTAATCCAGCAGGAGAATAAATCCCTTGGACAGGTCACCTTGTGTTTACATAGCTCAAATGAGCAGAGGGGAAGAGCAGAGGGAGCTCTGCTCAGAGACTCTGGGAAGAGGGGCTGTTTATGAAAAAAGGGGATTTCTACCAGCCCAACTTTATTCCAAGTACATTAGATGAAAAGAAATGGAGTCATGGACCAGCACAGATGGGAAAGAGCATGAGCTCATTTTTTGGGAAAGGCAGAGAGCAGAAAGTCCCAGGGTACTGGAAAAGCACAAACTGCAGTGTTGCCCCACCATCATATAAAGCACATCTCATTTTCCCTCCCTTAAAGCAAAGTTTTAAGTCAAAACTCCCAGTCAGTGCTAGGGATGCTGTTCAGGAAGGTGCTGCTGGAACAGGATGGAAAGACAGAGAGCTTCTTCCTATCCCCCATTTCCTTATTGATGAGATTTGGCCCATACTTGTCTTCCTTCCTGGCACAAGGGGAGGTATTTCGTCTGTGCCCAATGGCACAGAGAAGGATTTTATTTTAAAGGGTCCCTCTGTGTGTCTCAGCAAACCAGAGACAGTCCCTGCACCTGTGCCAAAAAGTGGTCCAGGCTCTGAACACCTGGGGAAGATGCTGATCAAAAAGAAAGTGGTGATGAGAAGGTTCAACTTGTCCCAGTAGACACAACTTGTGGCCTGAGAGGAGAAAATAATTCTTCTCCAGGAGAAGGTTTGGGTCACCTAAAGTCTTAAGTTCGGCTTGGGACCCTGTACCAAAAAGTGGAAGGTGATGGTTATTCTAGGACATCTGGCTGAGGGTCTCCAGGGTGCTGGAGAACTCCCCAAGACACACAAGCTTGTGCAAAAGATCCCTTTCCTCTGTTTCCTACAACTAAGACAAGTCCCCTGGGGCAGGTTAAGGGGCTGCAGGAGTCTTCCTGCTCTCTGCAAATCCAGCCCAAGAGGTAGCCATGCTGTAAGGCAAACCCCAGCTCCTCACAGGTGTCACTTCCCCATGAATCCAGGCACCTGAATTTGCTCCAATAACAAACAGCATTTCAAGATGTTCAGCTGGTTCAATTCCCACCACCGGTTCAAGTGGGAACCCCTCCCAGCCTGTGGAGACCACCAGGGTCCTGGGTCTGGGGAAAAGCATCTTGCCATTATGGCCACTCCACTGAACAGAAGAGCCCACATTCCACACAAAAAAAAATAATAAAGCAAGTATGACCCAGAAATGTCAGAAAGTCCCTTTTTGGAGGAGGGTGAAGGGGAAGCAGAGGAAGAAATTCCAACCCTGGCCCAAGGACTGTTTATTCATTTCTGCCCAGGCTTGTTACGTACAACTATGTGTAAACAGTCCTTGGGCCAGGGTTGGAATTCCTGCCTCTCTCTGTCCCAGGAAAAGCCAAACCCACCAACCCTCAAATTGTGCTGGCTTCCTCATCCAGCAAAGGTGGATTGTCCTCCCAAAAATAGCTTGAGGCAAGAGGAGAGTGGTTCAAGTTTTATTAAATGCTTCACTCACTGAGTACAGAGTTTCCAGCATCAAGCAGACCCATGTAACTCCATGGAAAAGTAAAAGTGTTTGGAGACTAAACCCAACTCCATAGTTGTACCAGTGAGCAAACAGAGCATCCAGGTCGGGATTTTTCACATCAGTTCCCAAAGAGATCCTCTGGGAGAAGTTCATGGAGGGGCAGTAAGGCCATACAAAGCTCTGCTGAGGGCAGGGCTGGAGGAGAAGGAGATAAATTTGGGATTAGGGAGGCAAAGCAGCACAGTTAAAGTCAACATGAATATTCCATCCATCTTCTCAAGGAAGACTCCTTCCCTCTCCTCACTAAGCCCCTCACTTATCCAATAAAAAAATATCAGTTGGAGGGAGTGTAAGTCCCTAATTTCAGCTTTCAGACAGGGTTGCTGGATTTCTGGCAGACAGTCAGAGCTCCCAAGACAGCAAGGATCAGGATGAGCAACCCAGCAACTGCAGCCAGTCCCAAAACCATCCATGGGTGACCAACAGCTAGGAAGGAAAAGGAAGGAGGTGGTTAGAGCCAGAGCCAGGACTTGTCCCTTGAACTATCCCCCTTCCCTGGCTTTGCTCTACCTTGTGAAGGAACCCTCCTCACTGTGTGATCCTGCCAGCTGTGGATGAAGAGAGGTCCAACCACAACATCTGCTTCTCTCACCAAGGGATCTGAAAGGGAGGACCTGTGAGCACTACAACCCATTTGAGCCTCTCCAAAGTCTTGGAGCAGCATTAAGGAGCCAAGAGGTAGTGAAGCAGCTCCAGCTTGGCTTAGATCAAGAGACATACCAGGCTGGGAGGGCAGCTCTCTCCGGACACGTCCTCCAGGCCATCGGGAGGGAGCATGGAGCTTCCCAGAGTGTCTGGCCAAGCCACAGCTCCTCATCTCACAGCAGGAACAGATATCCTGGGTACCTTCCACAGGAACCCAGCTGGAAGAGAGGCCCACCCTTTGGTAGGAGCCCCCCCACATGCTTTGGGGTCTGTCAGGAGAGTCTCAAACCCTTCAACCCAGGTGTCTGATCCCACCTTGCCAAGAGGTGACACACCATGTGAGAAGCCCAAGTTCCTCACCCTTGGCCAAGCAGTTGTTCCAGCTACTTACAGACTGATGGCTTTGCTGAAGGAACAGGCCTTGTTCAGAGGGTCTGGAGCTTGGTCAGCTGGGGAAGCCTTCAGGTGGCAGGTGATGTAGATCTGAGCAAGGCAGGCAGAGCAGGGGGGTTTGACTGTCAGATGCCTTCATGTGTTTCCACCAAACCGTGATTTTGGTCCCCAGTGGGGCCACCGACTCCCCAGGGCAGCTCAAACCCCTCCAATTCCTTCCAGCCACTTAGGATTTCAGCTATCAAAGCCCATCAGAAGTGCTTGCCTTTACTAGAATCAAAACTGATCCTTGGCTCAGAGGGCCATGATCCAGCAGCAGTGGTACAGAATGACCTCATTCATACATTGCTATGAGGCAGTTGCCTTGGGAATATAATTCTAGACAAAACCCACTTTAAATTTCCTAATGGAGCAAGGCTCTCCTCCAGAAAAAAGGAGTTAATTGCTTCAGGAAGGATTTACCAGATTGCCGGAGTCTCCTGCAAACTTGAAAGCATCTACTGTGAACTGAAGCACATCTTGCCTGGGTCTTGGGGATATAAAAGTCGAGGTGGCATCATCCAGCTGCCCATCCACCAGGCACCTGGACACAAACATAGGGGCCAGCAGGGTCCCACTGTCAGACATCTCCATAAACTTGCAGAAAGATCTGTTTGAAAAAGGACAAAGCCAACTCTTACCCACTGAAGTCAATGAAAGTATACTGGGGAGAAGAGGTCCTGTCCATAGTCAGGGTGGCCACACAGCTGTCCACAAAGAGCCTCAGAGGCACGTGGTTCTCTGCATCAACACCAGCTTGGAAGTGGAAGACCTCTCCCAGTTGAAATACAGTGGAGGCTCTCTCAGCACTCCAGTCATCTGAAAGGACAGAGGTCACTCTTCAACGGGAAGCTAGTTTGGGCTTCACTGCTTCCACCCAGGGTACTGCCCAAAACTGAACCATCTAGTGGAATCATGGCCACCAAAGGTGATCCTCACCCCAAACTTACCATTCATGAGGCGCAGAGAGAAGGGCAGCTTCTCCTCTGAGGACAGGGTGGAACTGAAGGGTGCCCAGGTGGGCTTGACACCATTGCTGCTTACATTGTTCCTCCTGGGGAGGAGAAATGCCCAGAGTTGAGTTCTCTGTGGCAGCAGAAGGGATTGTTTGGTGCTCACCTGCCTTGGCTCACCTGGGGTAGTGGCACTCAATGGGAACCACGACAGGGCTGGTGCGGATGACAACAGCACTGCCAGAAGGAACTGGGCTGTAATTTAAGCTGGTGGTGTAGATCAGAGACTCAGGGGTCACCTGAGAAGAGACAAGACAATTATCCAGTCATTAAGAGACCAGTTCCTTTGACCCCACACACCCAGAGCAGCACATTCTAGACCAGAGAGTCAATCCTGAGATGGTTTTTCTCATCCTCAGCCATGAGCATTTGTGCTGAAGGCAGGTGAGTGGCACTCATCCTGACATAGGAATCCTCTGGGATGGGAATCTACTCCAGCCTGTCCCAGGACAGCAGCAGAGCTGGATGCAGAGGTGCTTTAGCTGGTTCTTATTTTTATTCTATAGTTTCCATGCCCTGGAACAACAGACAGGAAGGTCTGACTCTAAGGATATCAAAGGGTGACTTCATCTGCTGGAGGGAGTATAAGCAAGTGTCCCTCATTCTCATGCCCTCCTCAGCCACCCAGGGGAGAGACCACTTCAAATTTAAGTTTTTGGTGATGTAGCTTCATGCCGCGCTCCATAAGTGGCACTCAGATGCTTCTTAAAGTATTCATAAGAAGCAGCAGCTCCCAACACCAGGTCTTCTCCACTCCACCCTGGAGGTGGCAGCAGCAGCACGAACAGTCCTAGAGTATTTAGCTACCTCTGTATTCATCAGGAAAAAAACTGTTTTCTCTGCCTCTTCCCTGCCCACGCAGGCCCAGACAAGTCAGCACAGCTCCTGCTGCTCTTGACTGAAGTGCTCAGCCTCCAAGAAAACTTAGGAGCATTTCCCTGAGCCCAACTACACCGCACATCCTTTCAGACTCAGCAATCCAAGGCAGCAGGGTACAAGCCAAGAGGCAGCCTCCCACAACTTACCCTGAGGGTGCTGCCACACTCGTGCAGCCCAGCCACAAAGGTCACGGTGGTGTCAGAGGTGCTCCAGACCACGGGCAGGCAGGAGGCTGATCCCAGGCTCAGATCCGCAGCCCTGACCAGGCGCCCGGTGCCAAAGAGGTCCCTGTGCACCGTGACCACCACCTGTGCCTCCTGGCACTGCACGGACACGGGGTGCAGTGGGGCCATGGCCTGGAGCTGGGACATATCCACCCATGCCCAGGGCTGGGAGAAGGTCCCAGGCTGCCCCAGGGAAGGATCCCCTCCATACCTCCAGAGCTCTGCCTCCCCTCTAAAGAGACCCGAGGGGTTGTAAGCAACCCCACCTCCAAAAACCCAGCACAAGAGAGCCAACCCCAGCCTGCCCCCAGACCTCATCCTGCCTACCAGGGTTCAGCACAAGGAGTAACTGCTGCTCAGGAAGCTTTTATAGCTCACCTCTCCCACAGCCGCTCCCAGCCCAGGTGATGCTCAACACACCTCCCATCAGGGCAACTGGAAACAGATGACAGCATCCAATTCCCTGTGGAACCCCTGTGGTGGGACCTAACAAGATGCTGGATTGGGTCCCTTGCTCACAGAAGAGAACCTGAGTTTGCTATATAGCCAGCTTCAGTTTTTCCCTGTTTTTTGGGGATAACCATCTAGGATTCACAAAGGTGTGTCCCACCTCCAGATCATGGGGTCCTTCTGTAGCAGGGCTGCTGGGGGATGGAGCAGGGGGTGATAATTTCCTTATCAGGAATAAATTAGAGCTATTTGCTATAAGAAATAATCATTGTTTCTAATAATTATTAGAATGATTAGGCCTGGGGCAAAATGGTCCCCAAGGTGTGTGGGCAGTCCACCCTTCTGGAGGTGATTCAGCAGCAGGTTGCCTCCTCCATGGGGGGACAAATACTTCAGGGGCAGGTTGAATCACCCTACAAGCTTCCTTGTGCCTGGTTTGAGTCTATGGAACAGGAAGAAAAGCAGTTTGGGCACTGAAGTGACACTGGGGAGGCTTCAAACAAGGATGTTTGCTTGTGAGTCCTGGCCTGCTCAGTGCTTTGCTTCCACACTCAGGTGAGAACCGTGTGAGATGCCCATGAATATTAGGTGATATCTGTGGCTGAATTGGGCTGATTCCAAAGCAGACAGCTGCCAGCAGGAGAGCTGTGCACCATCTAGAGGAAAATAACTTGAGTGCCCCCACAGGTTACAGGCTTTCTTGGCACCTCCCTGAGCAAACAGGACCTCGTGGTGCTTTTTTCCTTGTCTTCAAGCCAACACCTTTCTTGTGAGGAGCTCCACGTCTCA
>JAWMRC010022261.1:5100-32213 GCA_035584755.1 Thripadectes ignobilis
AGAGGAGAACCCTCATTCCCTGGGTGCAGCACCTCCCAGTTTCCAGTTTCCAGCTGCTGGGTGCCCTGGGAGCAGGGACAGACTCCTTCATAACAACAGGAGGGAAATTGAACCAAGCTTTGGTGCAACCCTACTGAATCCTTTACCAGCTACAGTAAATTTATTCTTTTGATTTCCCTTCCAACCCCCCCAAGTCTTGTTTCTCGTGGGCTGGGTTGGTGTGTCCCCCCCCTTTTTATTTAATGTTCCTTTTCTGGCAGCTTCTTCTTTTTCTTTCTCTTCAATTTAAAACACAGTTAAAAAGCTGTGGTTGATTCCAATTAAATACCCCTTTTGGGATTACCCAAACACACACAAGGACCCCCTCTTTGATTGTTTCCATGGCAACAGTATTGAAATATCTCATTCACTGTGTCCAAGTGAAGGATTTGGAGAAGCTCTTTGCCTCCCTGCTCCCTCACCTTCCTCCTGCCCCAAATTACTCATGCAGGAGCTGTGACTGCTGGGATCCACCTGCTGCACCCTGCCAGGCTTTGGCTGGAGTGCAGGATGCACCAGGAACATGTTTACATTCTCCTGGAAGCCCAAAGAGGGAGGATTAAGCCAATAATATGTGGATTACAGTAATACAGAGCTATTGTGTTGACTTAGGCATGGTGGGAATGGTGGGGAAGGGCTGTGGCAGGAACAGAGGAGGTGGCACTGAGGTGCAGGGGGGCCCTGGAGACATCTCTGCAGCAAGCCCAGGGCAGGGGAGGAACCCCACGAGTGTCCATGGCCATGACCTGCACATGTGCCAGCCCCACACCCGTGGGAAGTGCTGGGTTTGCATTCCCAGGGAACAGCAATGGATAAACCCCCTGAGCCATGGGGCTGGGAGGGACCTGCTGTGTCCTTGGCACTGCCCTCCCTTCTCTGTGTGCCCTGGCTGCTCTGCAGCTCTAAAATACGAGTTCTGCTTCCACAAAGGGGCTATTTCAGCCCAAGAGCTCTGTGGCCAAGGAGGGAAACAGCCTGAGAGCAAAAGTCAGGAGTGGAGGCTCCTGCAAAGCCTCCACTGAAGCTGCTGCTCTTCTCCCTTTCTTTGTGTCCCCTCCCTTGTTCCCTGCGACAAACAGGGCTCTGGCTGAGCTTTCCACACCCACACAATTGGCCATGTTTAAGAGGTGAGGGTGTTTAATGCAGGGGGGCAGGTTTATGCATGGCCAGCGTGACCCCTGCTTGCTCTGCAGCATCTCAGGTGGAATAAGCAGCCTCTGGTGTGTCACTTATAAACTGGTTTTCCTCCATAAACACATATATTTCTTTGCAGAGACAAAATATCTGACCCCTTTGGGTTTGGAGGGGCAAACTGTTGTTCTCCTCAGCTCCTGGCCTGGGGTTGTTGTCTGTGAGGTTACAGGAGCACGGAGGGAATGAGGAATGCAGTGGACGTGTGTTGTGCTTGTTAAAGGAGCTGGGCATCCAGCGTGAGCTCTGCAGTGACCTGCTCTCCTCCTCTCGCTCCTTAATGGAAGCAAAAAGCTCTGGAGTTGTTTTCCCCCCTTGGGCTCCTCCCAAATCCCACTGAAGTCGGTGCATCAGAGCCCAGGATCCCTCCCAGCTGCTGCTGATTTCACACCGAGTCCATCTGCAGGTTTCATTTTGCCTTGCTCTTCTTCTGCTGGAAGCTTTGAGGCAGGAACAGCTTCCAGACAGATCTGGAAAGACTCCTTAGAGATCAGGGCTTTGCAAAGCTCCTGATTGATTCTGGGGGGTGTAGTAATGTTGCTTGTTTTTCTATTTCATCTCAGCTCTGATTACAATCTTAGTAGCTGAATCAGGACAAGAACATCACAAATTCCACTTTCCTTAAAGAAAGGGGAGGGGGAAATGAAAAAAGCTCGAAAACATCAAGAAAGAACTTGCAGAATCAGAAGCTGAAGCTGACCATGGATTTTAGCATTGCTAAACTTGTGACTTTTTAAAAAGAGATCAAAATATTTCTGGATGATACTCATAATTTCTCAGTGCTTGGTGGAGACCGTAGAGACTTGTGAGAGGGTTCACATTTGTAAATATTTTATTCCTCTGACTAACCCCCATGTGACTCAAGCACACACTGCTCCGTGTTCCAGTACAAGGGCTGAATAATAAATGACCACAGTGGAAAGTACCTGGCCAGAAAACAGAACAAAAGCACTTCCATGTGCATGATCTGAGGGTGAGGAGTGAGGTGCTGCTGGGAGAGAGGAGGGCTTGTGGTTCATCACAGACCTGCTCAGGGAACTCTGCAAACACAAGTATTTCATGCAGCTTTCCCTTTTTCCTGCTTTTATTCCATGTCCTTTCAGCAACATCTTTAACACATGGAAACCCTCCTATTAGTCAATAGCAATGATAGGGATTTGTCACCATTGCCAATCAAGGGGTGTTGCAGAGACTCATCCTCCTTGTTTGAAGTAGCTTTCAATGCTCACAGGCCACAAGTTGCCTTCAGGAAATCAGCTGCAGCAAAATCACAGCTTCCGTGGTGTTTCATGGCCTCACCAGGCACCTTGGAGCTCAATTCCTGTCCCCAGATGTTTGGGTGGGCTCAAACAGCTGGTTTTGGGCCCTCAGCTCAAAGTCTGAAGTCATTATTTCATGGTTCTGAAAGGGAACAGGAATGGTGTCAAACAGAACACAGGGAAGGTCTCAAACAGAACACAGGGATGGTCTCAAACAGAACACAAGGAGGGTCTCAAACAGAACACAGGGATGGTCTCAAACAGAACACAGGCTCCCCTTCCCAGTGCTGTAAAGGACTGTGAGAAAGCCCTGGCCATCTTTCTGCCTTTTCTGCTCCAAACCCTCCTGGCCAGGAGTTCTGCCTTTGGCTGTGCTGATCCAGCTGCTGTTTTAACTGGAGACAAAACTAACACACCTCAAGGCAAAATTCAGCCGTGCCTGGAGGTGCAAACGCTTCCTCCCAGATGATTAATGCACATTTCTAAGGACTTTATTCCCTGCTGATAGTGCTGCCATGAGGAAAATACTCAGCTGATCTATATCAGCAGGAGCCCTGGCTCTGCAGGACAGTGAAGGTAAGCAATTCAAGCCAATAAAGGGCTGATTTCATTCTGCTGATAAGAATCTATATTCCTGTCTCCTCCAGAGTTATTCTGCCACCCACATATTCCTGTTCCCAGGTTTTGGCCAAGTACATATGTCAGGCACTATATGAACCACAGACTGATACACTTGAGGAATTAAATTAGACCATAAAACTTCCCAGGGATTGCTGACTCCTTCCCTTGACCTTGCTGAGCGTTTGGCCGCAATTTATGGCCCACGTTTTCCCTCTGAGCAGCCCCTTGGTCTGGAGGAGGACCTGGATGTGTGGTGGGACTGGGAGCACCCGTGAGGAAACCAGCAGGGCCACAGCAACCATTCCCTGGTCCTGCCTTCCTTTCCCATCTCCCCTGAATGCCTGTTGCAATCAGCAGCACTATTTGGAATGTTTTCCCTGGCTTTCAGTGGGATCTGCTCTCGTTAAAGGATTTCCCCTATCCAGCTGCCATTGGATTCAGTGGCTGTTGGGCACCTAAGGGGATGTTAAAATCCCAGGCTCCAGTGATTTTTACACTGGCACAGCCTGTTGACTTTCAGTAGGGCCATTCCTGTTACTCGTTGCTGTGGATAAGCTCCAGCTGATCTGGAAAGCCTTGGCCAGCCCTGGGACAAGTTAAGAGTGGGGTGATGCCACCATCCTCCTCCTCCTCCTGGCCCTATTTGCTGCTGCTGCTCCAGCCCCAATCCCTGTTCTCACAATTACTGATCAGTTCTGGTCCCATTCTGACACCTCTCCTGGAAAAGGAGTGATTAATTAACAGGGCTCATCATTTCACAGGAGCTACACGAGCAAACACCTTTCCATTTGAGTTTTCAGAAGGAGGTTTATCCATCCAAGCCACCCCAAGTGACAGGTGCTCAAAAACCACACGTCTGCCTGTGTCAAATATTGTGTTAAAGGAAGTAAATGCACTTAATTTACCTTTCCTTGGCACAATATGGAGCCTGTCATTTGTGGGGGAGTGGTGGAGCTGTGAGCTGGGTTGTTATGAAGAGAACACTCGGGCTCCAGCTTTGCTGACAAGTTAAAGAAAAAAAAAGGTGAAAACAGAAAAGGCAAAACAGTTGATATTTAATGGTTTGAGGATCAGGGAAGACACAGGGTGAAAAATAAAATAGAGTTTATGGAATAATTGCTCCTGTGCATGCTTGTCTGTTCCAGAGGATGAGCCGTATCAGCTCTCATGAAGTGTCACAACTGATGGAGTGCTTTCAAATTGCAGTGGAGCAGCACAAAAGGGGTTTAAGGAGCTGTGAATAATTCCTGTGGTGGGTGGGTGGCCGTGGGCTGTGCAGGCAGACTGAGCAGCACACGGGCTCTGCTGCTGGGGCTGCCAGGGGGCTCCTCTGCTCCCACCTGCAGGCACTGCCAGTCCCAAGGGAATCCAGCAGGGATGTGTGAGCACACTCAGGGATGTGTGAGCACACTGAGGGATATGTGAGCACACACTGGGGTGTGTGAGCACACACTGGGGTGTGGGAGCATACACTGGGATGTATAAGCACACACTGGGATGTGTGAGCACACACTGGGGTGTGTGAGCACACACTGGGATGTATGAGCACACACTGGGATGTGTGAGCACACTGAGGGATATGTGAGCACACTCAGGGATGTGTGAGCACACTGAGGGATGTGTGAGCACACTGAGGGGTGTGTGAGCACACTGAGGGGTGTGTGAGCACACAGTGGGATGTGTGAGCACACTGAGGGGTGTGTGAGCACACAGAGGGATGTGTGAGCACACTGAGGGATGTGTGAGCACACAGTGGGATGTGTGAGCACACAGTGGGATGAGTGAGCACACAGTGGGATGTGTGAGCACACTGAGGGATGTGTGAGCACACACTGGGGTGTGTGAGCACACAGTGGGATGTGTGAGCACACTGAGGGGTGTGTGAGCACACTGAGGGGTGTGTGAGCACACTGAGGGATGTGTGAGCACACTGAGGGGTGTGTGAGCACACTGAGGGATGTGTGAGCACACACTGGGAGGTGTGAGCACACAGTGGGATGTGTGAGCACACACTGGGATGAGTGAGCACACAGTGGGATGTGTGAGCACACTGAGGGATGTGTGAGCACACTGAGGGGTGTGTGAGCACACTGAGGGATGGTGCCCCTTGGATCCACTCCCATTCACACAGGGAGTCACTGCACCCAGCCAGGAGATCTGTGTGTCACTGTGGCCTCAGTCCTGCACATGCTCTGGTGGGAATGGGGTGTTGGGGGGCTCTGTCTGGTTCCTACAAACCTCTAAAGGAGAGGTGAACCAGAGGGAGGCGATTGTCCCCCTCTACTCCACTCTCCTGCAGTGCTGGAGCCAGCTCTGGGCCCCCAGCTCCCTCCCTGCCCCCTTAAGCTGGTGTCTCGTCCTCATTAAAATCAGCAGGTCTGTAATGTCCATTTTGCAAACAACTTCCAGTTCAGCAGCGTGGAGGTGTGGACAGGAGCCTAATCCATCACTAGAGATGGAGAGGACTCCACCTTTCAGACTGGGGAGGAGGGAGCATCCAAGGGATGTGAAATTAAAACACCAGCACGGGAGAGGCCGTCATTTAAATTGCCCAGTTCCAATTCTGTGAGGTGCTTCTTAGCTGCTGCTAAATATGCTGAGAGGGGCTGGGAGATAAATGGGTCAAGCTTAGCCTTTGTCAGCACTCCTGCATCTCTAAATCTCCAGGCTCCTTCCATTGCTGTAATTGTTTACGGGGTTCCCAGACTTAGGGAGGCATTTCCTACATGAAAAATAGTCCCTCTTTTCTTCCTCCAGACAGTCCCGTTCTTGGTCAGTAGCCATGAGGAAGAAAGTCTTCCCTGCAGACACATTGCATTTCCTCACCCTAAATATGCACAAATGGATAGAGTGGGGGGACAGTGGGGGGAGTCACAGGACCATGGAATGGTTTTGGGTGGGGAGGGACCTCAATCAGGAGCAAAACCAGTATGAGATTTGAGGCAGTGGGACCATTGAGTGTCCCCCCACACCAGGGCACTGGATGCTGAATTCACCCCTCACTGAGTCCCCAAGCTGGGGCAGTGCAGGGAAAACTCAAGCCTTGAATTCATCCAGGGATAAAACAGCAAAGCAAAGCACACCTCTTCATTGAACCGCTGCTGTTACCCAAATGTGATCTCCCCATCTTTCAAGGGCTGAGAAGGTCTCCAGGTCTAGAAGAGCTCAGATAAAAGTTGTTCCACTCCCCCAGCATCTGCTGCTGCTCCTGCCTCTCTCCCCTCCCTTCAAAGCAGCGTCTCCACACTCGGTTAATTACGTGATTACAGCATCCAGTGACAACGGGGAAATGAACCCTCCACGCTGCCTTTCAGACAACACTTTATTACCCTGCAGAAGAGGCTGGATGCAATTTAACAGAGTGCTGTGCCGAGCAAGCAGAATTGTTCCCTTCCACGGCTCCCTCCTCCGCTCCCGCTGTTCCCCCAGAGACAGAAGTGTTGGCAGAGGCTCAAGAAAGCAGGAAGGAGAAAAGGTGTGAAAGGAAACATCCATTGCCACCAGCCTTGGCCATCCTGCACCATCCCACCCATGGAGCAGGAGCAGTGGGTTCTGGCTGTGCACATAATGAAGTGCTTTGCTTTGCTTTGCTTTGCTTTGCTTTGCTTTGCTTTGCTTTGCTTTGCTCTGCTCTGCTTTGCTTTGCTTTGCTTTCCTTTCCTTTGCTTTCCTTTGTTTTGCTCTGCTCTGCTTTGCTTTGCTTTGCTTTGCTTTGCTTGCAGGGGTGAGGATTTGGGGATGGAGAGAAGATGGGGATTCCTGTTGGGAATATCTAATATCCACTCACAGGAGCCTTTACAGCCTTTAGAGGAGTTGAACATCTGATCATGGACCAGGTTGTCCCAACCCCAGGATTCCCTACGATTCCCAGGCAGGGCAGAAGTGTCCCTGAGTTCTTTGGAGATGCAGAGACTGAGGGTTTTTCAAAATCAAAGCCCCAGGGTTGGTCCTCAGTGCCATTTTCACCTTGCCACCCCCTGGCTGGGACCTCTCCTTGCAGCAGGTTTGCCAGGCCCTCCTGTAACTAATGGGAGGGATTTATTTCCATTCTTTTGGTGCTTCAATTTTAAGTACAGCAATAATTCAATGTATCTCGTTTGGGGGGAATGAAAGATTACCCTTATTTTCAGCTCATTTTTTTTGGTGTGTTTTATTTCCCTCCCTTTTTTATTGAGCTCTGAACATTAATAATCAACCCTCATTAATTCAGTTAATTCTTCAAATCCTCATATTCTTCATGCCCAGCACTACAAAGCCAAAGAGGAGACAAATGAAAGCTGAAGAGATGGTTAGAGTTATTAAAAATCTTTTTTTTCTTTTTATTTGGTAACCCTGGGGGTGTTAATATTTTCATCTCACATCTTCCCAGTGCCAGGAGTTCTAAGCTTCCTGGCTTTTTGGGAAGCAGGAGGGCCTCTTCCAAGTTTCTGGGAAAGCTTAATTTTAAGGTGTTGTTCATGATGTTCCACAACCTTCTCCTGGGAAGGGGAACAGGAGATGCGAAAAGAGCTTTGCTGTCCATCCCCCCCATGGGTGAGGCCAGGAAGAGATGTGGGAGGGAATTGGGAACCCTTTCCCACATTTCTGGCAGGCAGGAGGGCTGGGATGAGCACCCAGCCTGGGCTCCTGCTCTGGCTTGAGGAGTTGGTGATAGTGGAAGATGCAGAACATTGAACACGGAGCAGGACTGGCAAACAGAGCTGGCCCAGGGGGTGAATAAAGGGTCACAAAGCTGAGTTTACTTCAAGCTTAAGAGGTGAGAGGGAGATGATTTTCAGGTTTTACAACAATTCATTCCTGTCTTGGTTTCGGTCTGAGTTCACTCCCTCAAGTGCCTTTTCCTTTTGGCAGCGTTTCTGATTCATCAAGACACTTGCAGGCCCTTTGTCACCCATCCTAATAATGCCTGACCCTCCTGTTCCCTTCACCTGGGTGAGTCCAAGTGTCTCCTGCCAAATCCTGCACGTTAAAATGTGTTCCTAAGTGTGAGAGGGGGAGGAAACCCCCCCGAGTGCAGAGACCCCCAGTTCCCTCTGTAGGGCACGACAGGACAGAGGACAGAGCTGGTTTGGGAAGGGAATAAAGGGCTGTGAAGGGCTGGCTGAGAATCCTCCGTGGGGTCTGCAGGGACGCTGGGATGGTGCCTGGGGGATCCCAGAGCTGTTGTTCCCACTGTGGGAACAGCCTCAGACAAAGCTCCATGGCAACAGATGCATTTCCACTCCTTCCACATGAGGATGATGCTCCTCTAGTTCTGAGCCCGTGGAATGGGGCACAACCCCTTCACCAAACCCTTTTTGCCAGCACCTTCCTTCCCCTCACAGAGCTGGAAAACACCCCATTTGAAGGGGTGATCCACCAACTTGCAGCCCCACTTCTGTGGGATCGAGGGCTTGGTGGGTATGGGATGGCCCTGATCCCCCCAGGGCACCTTCCACCTCCTGGAGTGGCTTGCCAGGGGATTTCCATTGTGTATTCTGGCCAGGTTCCTGCGGGATTCGCTTTTAAATCTCCTATTCAAACAGATAATTAAAACATAATGGTGTTTACATTACAGATGGAGCTGAGAGAAAAATAATAATAGTAATAATAATCATAATAAACACTACTTTGCTGCTCAGGGGAGTTTGTCAAATGGCTCCTGGAGAGGCTTGGCACACTTTAATGAGTTTAAAGAAGAGGATTTACACAGAGCAAACTTACTCAATTGTTCACAGGCGACTGCTGAGGTGAAGCAGCATTCAGAACAGCCAGAGCAGAGAGCACTGACTCTGCAGCAGGACAACATCAAAAAATAAAAGGGAAAGGGTATTAAAATCCCATCACTTTTACAGCAGTGGATATGTAGAATGGAATTGCAGCTCTGCAGAGTCCAGAAGCTATTCTAAATTAATGGCTTGGCTTCTCCACTCCATTCAAACCAGCTCATTTCATGCAAGATAAATCACAGGACCCTGCCAGGCTCCCTCCCTGGGAGAGCTTCGGATAATTCATGGGGTGTGTGTGGAAGGGACCTCTCTGGAGGCTGCACTGGTGGATTCACCCAACACCAGCTGCTACCACAAGGAGCTGTCTAGGAAAAGAGAGGCAAAGGACCAAAGGCAGCTCCTGGTGCAGCACCCAGAACAGCCCAAAGAGAATTAAGGCTTGTGCTGTACAAATGTCTTCTAAAAATGGGATGTCCCAGCCTGATTCTGTGGGATAAAAGGAGATTCATTTGGTTGTAACAAGAACCTGACAAAGCTAACAAAGCTGAGCAATCCTGGAGCTGTAACCCCCAAATCCCTATTTTCCAGTGGTAAAATGGGCTCAGTCAGCCCAAACAGCCCATTCATTATTAGAGCTCAGGGACTGACTCCCAGCTTTTCTTTCTCTGGGAAGGCTGGAGGGGCAACAGCAAATATCCAGTGGACTTTTCCTCTCAGCACACTGTTCTCCTCCTGCCAACACCATCTCTGTCACTCTGCTCTGTTTTTGTCACCCACTTGGGCCACTTAATTACGTTCCCTTTTCTTTTGGAAACAGCTGACGTGTAATTATTGTCGTGATTAACGCTCTTGTGCAGCTAATTGTAATTACACCTCATAATCACAGTTGTGATCCTCAATTACTCATCTTTGCTTCATTCCAATGTTTTTCTTTCTCTGAGTTTCTGGAAGTTGTCTCGACTGACACATCCACAACAAACTGGCCCAGCATTCCAGACTCCTCTGCTTTCTCCAGAGGGATTAATTTGAGGCCATAATAATGAATAAAGGCCAGATCATTGGTTGGTGTAAATCAATGCAGCTTCACTTGTGTCACCACAGTGATTTACAGCAGTTGGGATGTTGGATATTTTACTAAGAAACTGGTGACATCCAAGGAAATACATCTGCCTTAGAGGCACTTTGTGATGTAGTTCCCATGTATCGAGAAATGCATAATTTTTCTTTTTATACCTCTATCCTCTTATATATTTTGGAGAAATGAGAAAAACCAAGCATGCTGCATCCTTGCTAGGGTGTATATTATGCAGCATTTTGAAAGGCATTTCATTCTGCACCTTGCAAACACACAGGGGACTGATTCTCCTCCTGCTCCTGTCAATTTTTATGTGGTGTAGCTGTCAATTGGAATCGAGCAGCTCCTGCTTTACACCCCAGTGAGTGCAAGCAGCACCAGGCACAGGAGGAATACATCAGTTTTACAGGGAAGGTATTAGAATAAATTCTAATCCAAGCCACAAACAGGAAGCTGAGCAGTCAAAGGCACGTATTTAAGGACTTCCAGAACAATATGGTTTTCAGCTCAAAAGCTGGCCGGGGTTTTGCTTGGCTTGCTCTAAACCATGGGCATGGCACAACAGGTTCATTGATTGTGTGGGTACCCAGGAGCTCAGAGTGGAGGCTTAATGGACCTGAACTATTTTGGGTGCTTAGGAAATACAGAATGGCATCAGGTGGGAGCCTGATGGGAAACTGTCAGTGTGGTTTGCTCGCTCCATCCTTCTCTGGGCAAGTGCTTTGCCCCTGGGCACGGGCTATAGGCTGGGCCTTCCCAGCCAGAGCATGTGCTGCTCTCAAAATCAATCCCCATTCCCAAAGGCTTGGATGGATGGATGGATGGATGGATGGATGGATGGATGGATGGATGGATGGATGAAGAGGTGAACTCCCAACCTGAAGATTGCTGCTGCATTAATAAAGCAACTGTGAACGAATTGCCTCAGCTGCCAGAGCCAACCAGGATTATTAAACCAGGTCCCTGATTTAATTAGAGCACTTCAACCCTCGTGCTAGCCCCCCAAAAATGCAGCTCTCAGCTAGAACACGAGCTCTGTGCAGGAGGGGTCACTGCCAAGGGCAGCTCTTCCCACGGTGTCTTCCTGACTATTGAGCCCAGGGCTGTGCTGGAGCTGCTGGGAGGGCACTGGGGGCAGAGCTGCTGTCCCTGGGCTGGGCTCTGGGCACTGCCAGCACAGGGCACAGGGGAGTGCTGTGGAAGAGCAGCCTTGGCCCTGGGTTAAGGCTGGCAGCCCTGTCCCCCAGGGCAGAGGGAGCTGGGGCAGCACAGCCTGACCCCCTCACACCCTGCTGGGGACACAGGTTTGGCCCCGGTGACACCGCTGGGCTGTGCCCCAGCAGGAGCTTGTGACACCTTGAGCTGGCAGCGCAGCCTCTCCCCAGTGCCACTTCAATTGGATGCCCCCAGCCTGAGCAGCAGAAAATGGAGCTAAAGTAATGCCTTGTGACTGACTAAGCATTACACACTATTTATTCTTCAGCTCTTAGTCTGGACTTGAACTGTGACTTCAGGAAAAAGCCACCACTGCCCGTGACTGGAGCTGTGAGCTGATAGGAAGCTTTTTTCCTTTTGAAGAAAATCAATTTTCAGACTTCAAAGGCTCCATACCTCAACTGCTTTTTCCTGGCCCAAAATTCTGCTGCATGTTTTTCCTCAGCTGACTAAAACTATCAGCATGACTGGGACTTACTACAGCATCTGAAAACTGCCATAAATCAAATTTCTGCCCTTTTTTTCCCAGCATTGGTACCCAACCTGCATCCTCTGTAACACACCAGCTCTGAGATCACAGCGTAAGCTCCCTTTAATAGTGACAAGCACTGGAAAGAAAGTGAAGGCAAATGAAGCTTCAGAAAAGAAAAGTCAAATGACTCTATTGTTATCTGGGTGGTTTTCAAATGGACCCGTCAAAGGTTGGAGAATTATTTTAATTGATAGCCACAGATCAACAATAAGATAAATGGAGAGATTATAAAACAGCCGTTACACTCAGCTGGGGCCGGAGGAAATTGTCAGCCCTGGCTAATTGTTCTATTTTGCAGTTTTAATTAAGTGCAGCCTCCTGAACGAACTACTCCAGATAGCGCCCGAGCCTGTGCACACCAGATGTCCCAAAGCTCCCTGGATGTGCTTTTAATTCCTTGGAACCAGCTCCTGACCTGAGGGACTGGAGGTGGCCAGTGATTGCTCTGGGTGAGGTGCATCATGACACAGAACCAGCAAGGAAATGATGGATTCATGATGGATTCATGATGGATTCAAATGATGCAGTGCCCCCAGGGCTGGGTGTGACAGATGTGAGCCAGCTGTGGCCAGAAGAGGGGGATCAGGCAATTCCCAGCCCCTCAGAATTGGTTTCCAGCGCCCTGCTGGCCCAGACACAACCCAGTCCCTCTGCTCCCTATTGCTGTTTCCCCACACAGGTTTAGGTTTCACCATTTCCACCCTCCTGTTCTGGCACTGCTGCAAAAACAGGTCTCTCACACCCAGCTATCACCTCAATTCGGGAGTCTGATGCCATCCCAAGGTAAAGTGGATTTAAGTGATAAGAGCACAGCCCTGCCCGGGTTATGGCACAGCCTGTACTGCTCCCACTGACAAATCCCTGCTTTGTCAGGGCTCACTGGGACACTGTGTCACAGCCCAGGGCTGGAGACCCTCCAGGCTGCTCCAGGACAGAGCCCACCTTCGCTCCCACCACCCCAGAGCTGTGTGATAAAACCCATTTCTGCACCACATCACCCCCTCACACAGCAGCTGGGACCACACCCCACTGTCTGTGTCTCCAGGCAGGGCTTCCACTTACTCCTGAAACCTTCCTTGGAAGAGGAAATGGCACGTTAATTAAGCATCATGTTCTGCCAGGCATGAGGGGTTGATCAGCAGGGCAATTTTGGGAGGTGACACTGCAGTGCCAAGAGTGGGGTTGGTGCTCTTTGAGATGGGATTCTGCCCCCCTGGAAAGGAAATATCTGTAGTTTTCTGCAAGGCTTTTCCTGTGGTCTCTCTAATGGAATTTAGTGTTGGGATTTACGAGAGTTTTTCCCATTTTGCCCTGACTTCATATGTGTAATCCCCAATACATGCAGTCTTGCCCCTCTGTGTGTGTGATGAGGAAAATGGTAAATGCTCTGAACTCCAAGAGTAAAATATCATTTCATTTTCTGACTTTCAGCCACTGAAGCTACGAAAATAAAGTACAACTCTGTTGCTGGGTAATGGGTGGGAATCCAGGACTGAAAATACTGCTGGATATGGTGATCTGAGGGGACCCAGAGGCTGGATCAGCCCCTGTGGCTCTGTCAGGCTCCAAGTGCCTTCAACCCTGAATATTCCAAAGAGAAAACACCATCTCCTGGTGGCTCCTGCACTCAGGGCTGTGTGCACAGCAGTTCTCATGGGCAGAGGGATAACTGAGCTGATAGATCAGCTCTTCATTCTCAGCTGCCTCTGTTCCTAAGCCTGGTCTGGCCCTGAATTCCTCACCAGAGGAATTTGTCTCCCAAGTGTGAGAGGAGCCTGTGGAGACGTGCTTTGAACCCAGGCATTCTAGAGAGTGAGGTGATGGAAATATCTCCTCTACAGCAGCATCCATTCAACTTCTGAGGGTGATGGTCAGGCAGAGGACACAACTGCAGTTAAGGAGGAATAAAATACAAGAAGTTCACAGGCAAAGCTCTGGGAAACAAGGGGGAGCAGGGAAAGGGGGGCTGAGATGTATAGTCACAGCTGACATAATGAAGAGAGAAATGCAACTTGGAGCTGACAGGCAGGGAACAAATAAGAAGAGCTCCCACAACAGGAGAGAATTGCAGATTTGGTTATTGCAGTCAGATTTGCCCATTTACCACCAGAGACAGCACAAATGAAGATGGACAGGGCTGGGTGCTGGCAGGCAGCTGCACAGAGGGCATTCCTGCACACCAAAGGACTCCAGCGAGCCTGAATTTGCTCTTCATGGGGCAAAACACACCAATTCCCACAGCCTGGTGCTCCAGGGCATCCTGGCACAGCCACCAGCTGGTGCTCTGGGGCTGGGCTGATGGTAAATCACCCCTGCCACTGGAAAATATCCCTGCCACTGGATATTGTCCCTGTCACTGGATGTTATTCCTCTGTAGGATGGCAAGAATTCTCCATGAACACCATAACTCACCCTGCTGTGTTTGGGAGATGCAGCGTGTGCTTGTAATGCATCCTTTGATGTGCATTAGGGGGATTCATCTCATCATCACTGTTTAGCAAAGTTTTTAACTGTGTGCTCAACATCAAATAGCAAATAAACCCAGAGCAATCCTTTGGGGATTTGTTCATATGGTCACAGATCTTTTTTATGGCGCGTCGTTTACAGCACTGTCATACCTATAAAAGGCCTGAAACACTACCCAGAGACCAAGGCAGACACATCTGCATTTCCTACCTGTGTGTGTTGCTGATTTTTGAGGTGTTCTGCACAGCCCATGCATTGGGGGTGCAGGGGAAGGGCAGCACGGGTGGGACTGTGTGTGGGGTATTTGCACCTCATGTTCCTGCTCTCCCTGCACCACCGATGCTTCTTTGATGGCACCAAAATCAGAAACATCTTCCAAAAATTCAGGTTGCATTACGAGCCTTATCCTTAATCCTTCAACTTGAGTGTATTGATAAGAAAATACCAATTAAGATTCGTATTCCCATGCTGGACCTGTAGTCGGAGACTAAGGAGATTATGTGATCATTCTAATTTCGCACCCAGGAATGTTAAATAATTATAACTTTATCTCCTTCAAGCAGCAATGGCCCATGAGCTCCAGGGGCCTCTTGGTCTATTTGTTGGGGCCATTGCAGGTGTCCCCTGACCTTCAGTGGAAACAGCCTGGGTGGCCTCTCTGTCCCTTCAAAAGAGAGATTTCTGCAAGGGAAAACAGTGGCTGCCCCAAAAAGCTTCCCCAGGTCCTCAGAGTGATCCAGGCCAGGACAATGTTAATGAAGAGCTGCCAGACCAGGAGCTGCCTGGGAGCAGCAGACAAGGATAAACTGGTGTTTGCTGAGGTAGCAGAGGTAGAGAAGGGGTTTTAGACACCTGAATCTACCAGGCCCACCTAAAATCAAGCAGGAGCAACAGGACACAGAATCAGAGAATCCCAAAATTGTTTTGGGCTGGAAGGGAACATAAAGCTCATCCAGTGCCACCCCTTTCCATGGGCAGGGACACCTCCCACTAGCCCAGGTTGCTCCAACCTGGCCTCGGACACTTCCAGGGATGGGGCAGCCACAGCTTCTCTGGGCAAGAATTTAGAAGAGGATTTCGAGCCACATCCAGGCCTGGCTGGGATTTCTCCAAGTTTGCCCCCCCATTTCTGTGAAATAAAACAGCAAAGGTGGCTTAGGGATTGTTTTAATTACCAGCCATCCTTAAGAGCCTGAAAACAGGGAGAGAACTAGGAAATCCTGCAACGCCTGATCACTTGCCTTTGGGAAATCAAGGCAAACCTGGTGTGGATTTGGAAATTCTCGTGGAGTAGCTGAGAAACTCCCAGCCCTGGGGGTTGGTTTGGTGCCCCAATGTTGGGCACTGAAACGCTGGCTGTGAAGGTGACCCATGCACCAACTCTGCCTGTCCCTCTTGCTGGCACATCTTCCATCTGTCCCTGTTTTTCCATATCCCCCTGAGCCCCCCTGGTCTCCAGGAGCTCTGAGGAGACCCCCCTTCAGCAAGGAGGTCCCACTGAAGCCCCTGATGCTCCACAAGGTGCCCGGAGTGCTCCTGGCCCGTGGCCCTGGGCTGCAGCTGCCTCTGTGGCACAGGCTGGCCTGGCACTGCTGGAATATGGAAATCAGGCATAAAAAACAACAGCTCCAGGCTCTACAGATGTGGGAAAACTGGCTGCAGCTTTAGTTGTTGCAAAGGCATTACTTTTAGAGGGAGAAAAAGCAGCACAGCCTCGTTCTGTGACCAGGCAGGACCCTCCAGCCTGGGCAGTCTGAGCCCAACTTTCCACTTGGCCATAAAGGCAATGAATTCAGCTTTTCCATTTAACTTCTGAAAACTCCAAACTAATTATCTTTTCATTCTTCTTCCATCCTGTCCCTGCCAAGGGAAAGAAATCAGGACAGGACTCCTGGGCTGTCTGGATCTTGCAATATTTATCACCTGAGGGCTTGTTCCCAACAGGAACACTCAGCACTGGAGCCTTTGTGCTCAGATGAAACCAGTCAGGGAGCCTGGGACAGCACTGGGAGCATCATCCTGTGGACAGCCCTGGAGGGAACAAGACCATTCCATTTGGGAAGAGCTGAGTCACTTACTGAATGTCAGATTTTTGTGTTGTCGGGGTTTTTTTTTTTGAGGGAGAACTCAGAAGAGGGAGGCAGCAGCAGAAAGAAGATGGAAGAAAAGAAGAAGAAACAATAAAAAGTGGGAATAAACTAGAATAAGGGTAGGATTTTCAGAAAGGAAGGCAGTAGAGAGGGATTAGGATTCAGGCCAGCCCCGTGTGCAGCCCTCCCAACATCTGATACATGTAAGGCAAAGGCAGACAGCACATGGGAGCGAGAATTACAGGTGGCTGAATTAATTAGCTCCAAATCCCAACACCCCCAAACATCAGGTGCCGGCATTAAGGACTCAAAGCTGGTTTGTTGCTGAATCCCAAACCTCAGATATTATTTGGATTCAAATTGGAAGTGTTGCAGATGGGTTTGGTTGGGGAAGGAGAGAGCTGTCTTTTCCTATTCTCCCCTTAGCTAAGGCAGAAAGGCACCTTCCCCTTTCCTTCACAGCGTGCTATGGAAATCACTGCAGCCTTCCCTGCCCCGCTCTGGAACTGCTTCCCACTGATCTGAACAACTTCCACTTCTCCTCCAACAGCCCTGGAGCTGCAGCATGGGGAGGCAGGTTCCCTTCAAGGTCTCTTTCTGTCCTCTGTGCTTGTGGGACGTTATGTCAAAGGAATTTGCTGTCCTTAAATGCTGGGAAGTGTGACTGGACAAAGGGATCCAATGACAAATGGCATCTGAACCACTGCAAATTTGCCAGCTTCTCTTGAACACCTAAAACTCCCCACTAAGCACGTGCAGTCAAGTTCAGAGAGGTGAATCACAACAGGCATCAGAACCACATTGTTTCCTGCTCCTCCCCATGAAGGAAAATGGGTTATTCCCTCCAACAAACCCTGGGTTGCTCCCTGTGGAGTGGAAATAACCCTTGTTTAGCAGCCATGGCAGGACAAAGCATGGGGAGAGGATCAGGCATTATCCTCATGTGAACAATCTGTGCAGGCTGGAGAGCTCGTGGATCTCGAGCAGAACAGAACCTGGAGCATCTCCTGCTAACTCAGGTGAGTCGGGACCATCTGCCAGGACCAACCTGTGCAGGTGGGATCATCTGCTGGCAGAGGAGGGGCAGGGGCAGGGCTGCCAGGGCTCTGCCTCCAGCTGGTGGTGCCAAACGAGCTGGTGAGTTCATCCCAGCCCACGAGCAGCATCCAGGAGAGGCTCTCAGGGACACAATTAGTGCTCATGTAGCTTTGGACTGGATATTTGTGGTTATTACAGCACTGGTGCCCAGTCAGGGCTGAAAACACAGAAACTGCTGCAGTGCTCACTCAGAAAGGGATTGTTGGATGGCCAGAGAGCTTGGAAAAGCTCGGAGAAAAGGAAAAGGCAGTTTTGGAACAGTGAAGTCAGTAAAACACTGAGTAAGGCAATTCACTGTTGCTCATGGATCCCTCCTCTTGTCTCCCAGGGCTCTGCAGAGCTGCCAAACACAGTGCCAGAGCTCCTGAGGTGTTTGCCTCCCCCTGGGCTGCTGGAACTCCACTGCAGCAGCCTCTGCTCAGCCCTGGCTTTGGGTATGATCAACACAGACCCACCCACAGGTGGCTCAGCAGGTTTGCTCTGCCCTGGAGCTGTGCCTGGACACAATCCCTGCCGTGGGAGCAGCTGCTTTGGGAGCAGTTTTTGGTGCTGTGCAGCCGAGCTGGGTGGGCAAACACCCCCTGACCTGCTCCCCCAGAGCCCTGGGCATCCCTGGCAGCCACTGAACCCTCCTGGGAAGAGAAATACAACGCTGACCTGCGTGGAGCTGGGGTCACATCTCTTCAGCTTGTGTGGAGAGGTGTGAAAATCCAAGGGGAAGTTGGGCCAGGGGGGTTTCATTCCAGCTCTGAGCATGAGCTGACCTGGAATAACTGCAGAGGAGAGGAGAAAGCCAGAGAGTCCCGGGTGGAGATGAGCCAGCTTTCCCACTGCCACCCTCTGAATCACTCCAAATGTTTGGGAACTTCTCCTCTCAGCTTCCCTCCTGCTTGCTGAAAGTGGCATCTGGGGCAGGAATGTGCTGTGCCACCTCCCCCTCCTGCAGGGGAACGAGTTCCCCTTTTCCCTTCCCAAACCAAACTGGCACTTTGGTGGCAATTCATTTCAATGGGATGTCTCTGCTGACACCCTGGAGCAGAGGGCTCCAGTTGGTGCCCCTGCAGGTCCCCTTGCCCCTTCCCCTTGGCACAGGAACAACCTTCTCCAGGCTGGGAGAAGCTCTGGAGTGGTTTTTCTGGGAGAGATAAGGCAGTCAGGAGAGAAGTGCTCTGTCACTGTTTCTGTGACAACAAACACGAGGGGAGCGTTCTGCCCTGTGGGCTGTGCTGATTTGGGATCAGACACGAACAGGCTGCCAGAGAGGGGCTCCTTCTCATCTCCACGGCATGACTGGCAGGCACAGGGTGACACAGCACAGCACGAGGGGCAGGGCACTGCCTGCTGCTCCAAAGGGCCCTGTGCTCTGCTGGCCATCACAGTTGGTGCTGCAGGTGTCAATGTAACCATGATCCAAAGGGCACTGCAGCCTTGACCACACATCACTGTTGGGTTCCTCATCAATACATGAGTGTGGCACGGAGCTGAAGGGCTCCCAAACTCCCCCTTTGCTCCACCTGGCAGCAGGTTCTGTCACAAAAGCACAGTGGTGCTGCATGGAATGAGCTGTGCCCACCAGAATGTAATGATTCCTGCTCTGCCTACATCTCCCTCTGTGCAGGTGCTGTTACCTGGAAATCCCAAGGAGAAAAAAACAGGGAACAAAGAACCCCAATTGGAACAGGTCCCATTATCTCCACATGTCCCTTATTCTTGTGGTTCTGAGGAGGATGGCCTGGGTGTGTCCCCCTGTCCAGTCTGTGGCCGTGTGTCTGTCTGGCTCTCAGCCCTCTCCATCCCCCTCACTAAGGGGACAGCAGCTGGCAGGGGGATGATGGATGGGCAGAGGATGAACTGGGATGGGATCTACTCATCATCCATTCGTGCAGCAGAGCAAGATAGATGGTCATGGAGAGCTTCCAGTGCATCCAGAGCCCGAGCCAGGGCCATGACACCTGCCCTGACAGAGCCTTTCTCAGAGAGGGGGATGCTGAGCTGTATCCATGGATGGGCAAAGCCCTGGAGAGGGCAGGAGCCCACAGGGCTGGATGAAAGTGGGATCTCATCTCAGTTACACCTCAGGTTGGAGACTGTGGATGCACAAACTCATGACAGGCTGGATCTTGCATGTGAGCATCCCTTTGGAGAAAAATCCTCCTTGCTTCTTCTGGGAAGGGAAGGGGAATCCCCCTGCAGGGCTATTTCCTGGCCTAAGAACCAGGTATTTTGTTATTTACAGCTGCAGCTGCAGCCCCTGCACCCAACCCTCGCTCTAGGGTGCCACAAAGGTGTGTATTAAAATCTGAGCAGCCCTGAGATCCAGCCTGAGGTTAACAGAGGGCGGGTGGGCAGCAATGTGAGGGTCAGGAAGGTGGGTGACTGCAAACCTCTGCCTTCAGCAGCTTCAGCCTCCCAAAATACACAACCCAAGCGGTGCAGCCCTGGCCCTGAGGCAGGAAAAGGAGCTGGGCCTGCTGTGGAACTTTGCTGACAGAGGAAAAGCAGAAGAAAAGCATTCAGAGGAAGAGACGAGGAAGGAGCAAACTCAGAGTGAAGAACACGCAGCAAACAACTTCGTTGTTAGTTATTCAAGAATTGCCCCTAACTCAGCAGCTTCCTGTGCTTTTCAGATGATCAAAGACCTCATTCCATCCCTGCTATTCTTTGCCTCCAGTGTACAGGGCAGCAAATCCAATCTGTGCAGCTTTTGTCCAGCTTTTGTCCCCCTCTCCCTCCCTCTGCTCTTCGGGAAGGGTTGCAGCATCCCCTCTATCCTGACCAAACACATCCTGTTTACAGGCAAAAGAAAATCCACCTCAGCACTTTGGCTACAGAAGAGGAAAAAAAGGTACATTTTAAAGCATTTTAGATTGTGACTTCTGCAAATTAGAAAGTGCAGGCGCTTTCCCCAGCTGGAATAGAGGCAATTACACTGTGAAAGCAAGTGCTATTTCCATCCCTTTCGCCTCACTGATGCTTTTGAGATACACAAGACACACTTATTTGTGGCAGGAGGATGTCCACCTTCAGCAGTTTGGGTCTGCTCTGAGATCAGGGGATGAGCAAAGAGCTTTGCTTTGTATTAGTTCTCCGAACAATTGAATAAAATTCTTTTAAAGCCTTGAGGACTGAATGTCTTTTTGCCCACAAAAGCCTGCAAAGTTTCCTCCAGAGTGTTCTTCAGGCCCCAAACCTGCTTTCCACTGCTGGTTATTCACAGTACAGGGTATTTATATATATAAATATATATATATATATACACACACACCTCAGGACTTGCTTAACAACTTCTGTGTGCAGGAAAAACAGCATGAAATAATTATGAATAATATTGCCCCTCTGATTCAGTTTGTTCTAGCAGGATTGGCTTTTTTTCAGCTGCCCTTTCCTTTGCATTAGCAGAATATCACATTATATTTTTCCTGCCTCAGCCAACCCTTTCTCACTCCATATGTGATTGGAGGAGCTATCTACCAGCAGCATATGTGTTTAATCAACTTTAATACTTCCACAGACTATAAGTAAGAGAAATGTTCTGGACAGGGAATAATTATAATTTTAATTACATTAGAGAAGCTGCTTAGACAGCCAGAGGGTAAGAGATCTGGGGCTGGTGCACTACCAGGCTGGGTAGGAGCAGCCAGCAGGTGGATCTGCCTTGGCTCTAGGGCAGGAGAAACAGGGACTAAGGGAGCAAATCTCTGGAAAAGTTTCCATAAATGAGTAATTCTGGCTCTGGCAAGTGAGGAAATGGCTGGAACTGCACTGCTGCATCCCTGACCCATGGAATCATGGAATTGTTTGGGTTGGAAGGGATCTTAAAGCTCATCCAGTTCCACCTTCTGCCAGGGGCAGGGACACCTTCCACTAGCCCAGCTCCAAGCTGCTCTTGGACACTCCCAGGGATGGGGCAGCCACAGCATCCCTGGGAATTCCATCTCAGCCCCTCCTCACCCTCAGAGGGAGGAATTCCTTCCCAGTATCCCATCTAACCCAGCCCTCGGGCAGTTTGAAGCCATTCCCCTTGTCCTGTCACTCCTGGTCCTTGGAAAGAGCCTTTCTTCATGTTTTTTGTGGCTCCCTTGAGGTCCTGGAAGGCTCCAGTGAGGTCACCCCAGAGCCTTCTCTTCTCCAGGCTGAGCAATCCCAGTTCCCTCAGCCTTCCCTCCTGGCAGAGGGGCTCCATCCCAGCTCCGAGGGGATGGAGAAGCCTGGAGGGGATGGAAGCCTGGAGAGTCTGGATCATATTGCCCTGCTCCGGATTCTAAACAGACACAAACCACTGGGAATTAGGAATTTACATCTGAGTGACTCGCAATAACAAACAGAATACTTTTCCTTGGGAGAATTATCAGGACAGAAACTGCCTGAGGCAGGAGAAGGACAGGGAAACGAGGCAGATCCAGCTCAGCTGAGGCTGAGGTGTGTCAAAGGCACAGCTCAGAATGCCAAAATCTGATTAAATTTATGGAATATCTTTCAAGTTCGAGCTTAGGCTTCTTTCTCTTTGCCCCGGGGTACAGGCAAGGCACATCTCCCATTTTCCCTCTGAATCTACAAGAGTTGCAAACATTGCTTTTCATCAAGAAACAAGTGCTCAATGCCAAGATCCACATGTAATCACATCCCTGCAACAAATACAGCCTTAAGAACAAACAGTAAATAGAAAGGCTTGTACTGATACAATCACAAAGCCCAGCAACATTAGAAATCCCCTTGGAGACTTTGAATATCTCCTGCCTATCCTTAAAAAGCCTCCAATCTGAAGGAGTGTTTGCTCAGTGAATTCTTTGCTCAGTAAATTTTCCACAGCTCTCTGCCCTGGGTGGTGGGATTGGGGTTTTGAGTCTTACATGTCTGTTTTCTAATGAGAAACCTGAAGTGGTTTAACCAGAGAAAGAACAAAAAGCACGTGGAGTGTGGCCCTGCCATGGAAGCAGAGCCCTGATGTGGAAGCACAGCCCAAGGAAGGACCTGGGATGGGCACCAGCCTTTGGGGACCTCTCGTTTCTCCCATCACAAACTTTCCCAGGGGGAGCTGGCAGATCCAGGAATTCTTCCTGCTGAATGACTGAGTTACCTGAGTTTCCATGTGTGGAAATCCTTCACATGGATCAGAGCCCCACCTGGCAAAGCAACAGCTCTTCATTGGGCTAGATAATTACCATTATTATTATTATTATTATTCCCATCCCTAACTGGCTCGGTCACTGGAGTGCCAAGGCATCGTCCCAGTGCTGTGTCAGCCCAACGTGGCCCTTCTCACTTGTTTGCACTTGCAGTGCCACGGGGAAACTGCAGCTTCAAGGAGAGGAAAAGAGGATGCAGGAGCTAAAAAAGTCATTCTTCTGATTTGTTTCGGGTTTGCTTTGGGATTGTTCATTGTATTTAATGGCCGTGTTTCTTTTCAGCCCAAATTATAAAATATCTAAAACAAAGCTGATTTGGGTTTTTTATTTAAAGATCACTTGGAGAAGCACCTCAGCCTTCTCCCCATCTCCTTCTCTGGCTTAGTGGAAGCACAAAATCAAGGAGGATAATAAGGCCTGAATTATCCTCCTGGAGCCAATTTTATTAGAATCTCATCTTTTGACACAGCACCTTAAATTTTAAGCCCTCGATTATGTTTTGCATTGAGCATCAGTTTGAAATACACTTGTTTAGGCCCAGCAGTACCAATATTTCACATTCCTGCTGCTCTGCAGGGCTGAGTAATAAATATGCATCAGCTTATTTATTCAAGCAAGGAGGGTTTTTTGCCTTCCCAGCTCCTCTTGCACCTCAGTGCTGACCCCAGGCAGCCCTTGCACTCCAGCTCTGCGTGTACCTTGTGCCACTGTGCTGATTGTTGTAGTGCCCACAGGTGTAACAACACAACTGTCCTGTGAAGGGAGGGGAATGAGAGACCTGGGCCCCAAATGTTTATATCAGCTCAATCCACTTCTGCAAATGTTCCCTCATTTACAAGCAGGGCATAAGTGTGTGTTTGGAACCAGAGATTTGTTAAGGGTAAACTCTCCCTGACACATTTAATTGGGATGTGGAGTTGACTGGAAGATGCTCCCAGTCCCACTCAATAATCCCCCTGGAAGGTGTGTCTGTGCCACTGAGGGTTGGCAAATGAAGCTTGGGCTGCAGCAACGCCAGTGACAGAAGTAAAATATCCTCCTTTCAGCCTGTTCCTCCCCCTCCCTGTGCCTGGCACACATTGGGGTAACTCAGCATGACCCCACTCCCACACCCTGCTGCAAGAGGGACAAGCACTTCCCCTGGTGCTTTCCAGTTCCTTTCCTCCTGGTGGAGAGGGGCAGCTCCGAGGCCATTCCCTGGATTTTCGGGTCACCCATGTCCTGAATTATCATTGCTGTGAGGGCTCCAGACACAGATGGAATAATGGGGCTGGCAGCAGCCCAGTGCCAAACAGAGCAGAGCTCTGGGAGAGTCAAACACAGCACGAGAATGCAGAATTGGGAAATAAGAATTGCGTGTGTGCAGGACCCAGAGTGGACCCCCAAGCACAGCTTGGTGTGGAAGGGCCCAAATATTCCTTTTTTCCTCATTTTGTGTTCTCTCCCTCCCAGCAGGCTGGGGGAAGGACCAACAGCAAAATACCCAAATGTACTGTGAAAACATCCAGTGACAGTGACAGAGCAGCCAGGCCTGGGTAATAAATGAGCTGGTTAATGTGTCTCCCTGTCCTGCCTTGGTTTTCCTTTGCAGCACTGAGATACTTGGGAAAGTGGATCCTAATTAACTAATGATGTGAATTTAGTTAAAACACATCCATCCTCACAGGGACACACACTCCTAACTGAGGCAGCTCTAATTCCATCCACACACGATGGGTATTGTCAAGAGAAATCGAGTTACCAGGACTTAATAACCTCCTTCCTTACCCAGGACCTGCCTGGGTGTGCCCTCAGCCCACCCTGAGCCTGGAGAAAAACATTCCCTTTGCTGGGATTCTGCTCTACAGTTGGGCCAAGGTGGGAGTTGGGAGCCCTGACTGGGGATTTTAAGTCTGGGAGTGTGAAAAATACCTGCCTTTAATTTCATCAGACAACAACAGGCTCTTCCTTAGCATAAATAATAATCAATAGGAGTCGTGCAGATGGACTATGAGAAAAGTGCTCTTGTAAAGTTTTCGTATCAATTTTACATTCCAAAAATTGATTCAGATAATCATCTGAGATTTTCTGTGCTTATCTGAGCCTTCAAGCCTCTGATGCTGGGGTAACATTGCTAAATGTATTTATCACACACACACACAAACACAGCAGTGAAATTCATGAAGGCTTTGTGCTCAAATATCAGTGTTTCCTGGGGGACATTTGCCTCGGAGGGGGAACAAATTCAAGGTCAATATCTCACTTAGCTCCAAAGCCACGCTCTTAAATTCTTAATAGGACTTTTCAAAATCAGGCTGTTTTATTCCAGGATCTCAGAAATGAAAGAAAGAAACCCAAGCCTGAGTCTCCACTTGTGCTCTGCAGTTTGCTGTTTCCTCAGTGAAGTCAATGGAGGCACCCAGACATGCACCAGCTGGGTGTCTGGCTCTCAGGCTCCAGAAATCATTGCTTCTTTTAAACAGAACAATGGGCAAACTGAGCAGCCCAAAGTCCTTGCTGCAGTCGTGATTTGCTTCACCCAACACAGACACGCTGCAGATAAACACTTAATTTCCAGCATTATGGAGATCAGAGGGGGGATTGATTTCCCTGGTCACAGGCTGAATTCATCATTACCACTGCAAAGCACCCTGTGGATTGAGCAGAGGGCAGAGATCACTTGTTCCATCTAAATGAAACATCCTTCTCCTCAATGGCCTTGGAGTTGGCCCCATCCTTCCCACTTTGTCCTTTGGCTACGGGATGATCACTAATGCTTTGGGATTGGACCTTCAGCTTTGCTTTTGGATGCACACAAAATAATCGTTCCTGAAAACAATTTCCCCATGATTAAAGATCTGCTGCTGCTAAAAATATTTAAAGCAGGAATCATCCCGAATAATAGACTTGGCAACATGCACCAGAGATGACAGAAATTGCTGGCACAGTGCAGAAAACAAACATCAAAAGACAAAATAGCATCAGACACTGTGAAGCACTGGAATTTCTTTCCTTTTGCTCATGCCATTTTGCCTGGGTTGTTTGTGCATCCTTGTGTAATTCCAGCTAATCACATGAATTCTTTAATTCAAAATATTCTTTGAGATATCCCTGGGACGGCACCTCCACTTGTGTGCCCCTCATTCTGCTCCTGTTGTGAACCACCCTCTTGGTTCTGAATGGAAAACCACACTCAGCAGCAAACTGTCAGGGCTGTTCTGTTTTGCAGCTTTTATTCCACTTCATTTGCTTTCTTTTTTTTTTTTCCCCTAAAGAAATGTTGTGGAAGTGGCAACGTGGTTGTTCCTTCCCTTCTCCCTCCCCTTCCTACAGGGGAACTGTCTCCAGATGCACCTGCTTGTTACCCTCTGTGGTCACTGCTGTCACCGAGCTGCCCTTTATCGATAACCCAGCCAATAATTGGTTCTAATGGATGTGATTGGAAGGCTAATGAAGGGCCTGAGCCAGAGAGGCTCCCTGGATTCCTCCCCGAGGGCACAGCACTCAAGCACCAAGGTCAGGGCTGGCAGCACAGAGTCCCTGGCATCTGGCAGGACCAGGTTGTGTGTCAGTGCTGCTATTAATTATTTTCCCCAAGTTTTAGACCCCCCTTTGCAGAGCTAAAACCTGCCTGGGGCTTTGCACTCACCTGGGAAAGGTGCAGCTCCTCCCCACCCTCCCCAGGCAGAACAAGGCACACACAGCCAGTGTCCCAGGGTGACCTGCCTGTGGTTCACATCCCTCTGCAGGCCCCCAAAAGACCCTCCGAGGGGTCTGACAACAGCAGAGATGAGAGAAGGTTTTGTGGAATCAGCGCTGTGCTCAGTGTTCCAGTGTCAGAGCCCACGGGAAGGGAATGGAGCAGTGGGAGATGAACCAAGGCAAATGTGGCTTTGTCCTTTCCGCCCCAGGGAGCTGATATTTTTGTGGCTGTGGAGGGGAAGAGCCTCTTTTTTCTCAGAGCTGGGGGAGGGAGTGAAGAGCAGGAGGAGGAACAGGCCAAATCTCCACTAATTTCACTCCTTGGAGCATTACATGCAAGTGAGCTCTGAGATAAACATGCAGATACTCCAAAAGCCACAAACACACCACTCTGCATCTTAGGAGCCTTTCCAATTTCGGGGCCTTAGAAGGGGCACAGAGGCAGAGAGTTTGGCAGGAGCTGAGAAAGCCCCTCTGGGGAGCTGAGAAACAGAAACAGCAACTCCAAGTGAGTCTGGGAAGAGGCAATGACAGGGGGACATCAGGAAGGTGAGGCAGTGACCTCCCTCAAAGCTGAAAAGCCTGAAGGGTGATGATGCTGAAGGGTGATGGTGCTGAGGGGTGGTGGTGCTGAAGGATGATGGTGCTGGGGTGCTGAATGATGATGAGGGATGATGATGCTGAGGGATGATGGTGCTGAAGGATGATGGTGCTGAGGGATGATGGTGCTGAGGGATGATGGTGCTGAAGGATGATGGTGCTGAAGGATGATGGTGCTGAGGGATGATGGTGCTGAAGGGTGATGATGCTGAGGGATGATGGTGCTGGGGGATGATGGTGCTGAAGGATGATGGTGCTGAGGGATCATGGTGCTGAGGGATCATGGTGCTGAAGGGTGATGATGCTGAGGGATGATGGTGCTGAAGGGTGATGGTGCTGAGGGATGATGGTGCTGAGGGATGATGGTGCTGAAGGGTGATGATGCTAAGGGATGATGGTGCTGGGGGATGAT
>JAWMRC010022262.1:0-32019 GCA_035584755.1 Thripadectes ignobilis
CACCTTGAGTTTTGTGTTCAGTTCTGGGTCCTCAGTTTAGGAAGGATATTGAGGTGCTGGAGCAGGTCCAGAGATGGCCAATGAGGCTGGTGAAGGGACTGGAGCCCAAGTGCCATGAGGAGAGGATGAGGGAGCTGGGGTTGTTTAGTCTGGAGAGGAAGAGACTCAGAGGTGACCTCATTGTTCCTTACAAGTACCAGACAGCAGGGTGTAGCCAGGTGGGTTCAGTCTCTTCTCCCAGGAAACCAGCAATAGGACAAGAGGGCATGGGCTTAAGCTCTGCCAGGGGAGGTTTAGGTTGGACTGTAAGAAGAATTTCTTCACAGTGATGCCTAAAATCCTGGAAGATAGGCACTCAGAGAAAACATTGATGAAGATAGATAATACCTTTACTGGGAGTTTGGAGGCTCTGCAAAATGCACATTGATTCCACAAGGATCTCCATTCAGTATCCAAGAATCCCTGAAGAACACCACCCCCTGTGATGTTATAGTTTTATAATCTTCCTAACAATCAACATATTACATATCTATATCCAATCATAATTTCCATTTCTGTCAGTGATCCACCCATCAGGGTCCTAGGCTATGCCCTCTGGACCACCTCCCAGGGTTTCCGGGCCCTTCTATCATTTTGTCTTCAAGTTATCTTGAAGGTGTCTCTGCAAAACATCATGACCTTCAGAAAGCCTGAGAATATGCAAGAAAATCACTTTAGTAACTTCTAACACCACTTAATATGTGAGAAAAAACCTATACTTCTAAAACTCTAAAAATCCACAAAATACACACCAAACTTTTAGGCATCAAGAGATAGGGTGATTGGGCATTGGAATGGGCTGCCCAGGGAGGCAGTGGAGTCCCCATCCCTGGAGGTGTTTAAGGAAAGATTGGATGCGGCACTCAGTGCCATGGTCTAGTTGACACAGTATTGTTCAGTCATAGTTTGGACTCGATGATCGCAGCGGTCTTTTCCAACCTAATTGATTCTGTGATTCTGTGAATGGATATTTTATTCCTGTTGGCACAAGACAAGAAGGGGTCGTCTTTCCTATGTAAGTTGAAAATTCATTTTACATGAGTAACACTTCTTTTCTCTATTACAAGTATAAGGCCTGATAAGTAGGTTGTGACTATTTCATGGTCAACATTGTTACTGCCTTAAGAATTACTTATTTATACAATCTATTTTGTAGTATGAAAACTATTTAATATCCAAGATAGAGATATAACTGTATGTCTATGTGCAAATTATGGCATATCTAATGGCAAATACTAAGTAGACGTATATCTAAAATCTTAACATTAAAGTTTTGCAATTGAAAGTACTTTTTTGTTTTTTTAATTTGGAGCTTATTTCTAAAGAAAATAAAAATACCCTAGCATCCAACAACTCTTAAACTAGCCCTAGTAACACAGATGAATTCTGACCTATTTTAATATATGTTAGAAGAAATAAAGCACAAAAATTGTGCATAATCCTTAACATACACTCAGCATAAATAAAGTTGGTTTTAACTGAGGTAGGGATCATGAAAGGTCATAGGCAGGCCCATTGGTTCTAAGCAGATTAAAGTAAAATTGCTGCAATAAGTTTAAAATTTCTGAATCACAGGCATTATATAAGACCAGAAAGATGGATCTAATGGAAGACTTATACACCTGAAAAATATATGTACCACATCACCAGAGGCTGAATCTAGCATAAATGAGTTTCTTGCATAAGGGACTACTTCTACAGTACTGTAGGAGCTAGAACCATCTGGTCACTGTGCAAATTCACTTTCAGGTTAGCAGAACTCTTAATACTTTGCTTCAAACTTCTTCTAGGAAGGAAACTTACATATATGTCTATACTGACTTTTACATCTCAGCTACTGAAGTTAGATGCAAATATTACAAAAGAGTGCTAACTTCCCAGATGGGAAAGTGAAGGAAGAAAAGTCTCAGACTCCCTTCACTAGTTAAATATTTTAAATTTAGGAGTGATTAAAAGCAAATATCAAATTTAAATATAGAGAGATTGCATGGTTAGAATATTACAAAGAGAATTAATCACTACCCATCTTGAATTTCAAAATAATGATTTTAGAAATTGAGCTAGTGAGAGGTCCGATCTTGTGAACATGAAAAACTGAGCTTCAATAGTTTGAAAACAAATACACAAGAAATTAAAGCACAGTTTTATATTAGAAACTGACCTTAATTATGAGGTGCTTTTACTTTTGCCAACAGTCATTTTTTTCCTGGTCACTGCCCCAGGGATGATCCAAACTTCTTTTCCTCAGTGGAAAATTCAGAAAATATGTATGCCCTTCCACAGACCAGTGCCAGAACCACTTGTTCTCAGAAACATATTCACTAACAGAGATTGGTGGACAATGTGATCAAATCATCTAGTGGATATATAGCAGAGGAAACATTATTCCCCTTCCTTCACAACCAATAATGCTCTAAGATTTAAGGAACATCCTCTGTGGTGTGACATTTCTGATGAGACAGAGAGAGATTACAGTACTGTTTGTAGACTGCAAGTATTTCTGGAATCACAGTAGGAGAACAGGATGGTAAGAATCTCTCTCCCAGTAGGTCTGATGGGCCAAAGCAGGTCTGCCATCACTTTGTGTCCTAGGGCTAGAACAACCCCATCATAGCACCACAAGTGCTGAAAAACTGACTCTACAGAACATGCCCAGCATGAGGCTGGGATGGAATGAACATCATCCCTCCATGTGCTGTGGGGTACCTTCATCAAACCCTCACCTGCAAAGTCCTGGTTGGCCTCTATATTTGAACCTGATGGGGTTTTCTGGCACAGCTACCAGTGAAAAATTCTTATTTGTAAAAAATTTGGAAAGTTTGTTGGTTCTGAGAAAACCTCAATCTCCTGGTTGAGGCAGAGGTCTCTGATATTGAGATAAAAGAATAATTGGAATATATTATATTTACATTCAATTAGTGAGGATATAAAAAATATTATATTATTCTAAAATTGGAAAAAAGCAAGATTTTTATTTTTAATAGTTTCAATTCCTAAAATTAACAATTTTTTTTATTTTATTCTTTTTTTTGTTGGCATGCCTGAAGGTAAAATCCTTAGGACAGAGCTATTGAAGTATCTTAAATACCATTTTAATTTTCTGGGACACATGATAAGAATAATTTAATCATGTTGGGGAATATAATTGAGAATCAAGTGTGTTTGTGTGAATATATGAAATATTATGATGGAATAGAATGACATATTTTCAAAATGGCTATATTTTTACTGATTTTAAGATTTACCATGTTCAGAAAGTGACTAAACAAAACATTATTTTGAATTAAACAATATTATTAAGATATTGAGAGAATGATAATTTTAAATTGCAGCTACTAGGAGTAATGTCAATTTTCATTGGAACAAATGAAAGAACAGCTAAACAATTATGGAGTAAAACAAATCTAATTCTCTTATTACAGCAGATGATTTTTTTCTTAAGCTATGTCAGATCTAAAATTGACATTAAATAGTTTGCAGATACTGCCTTTCTGATGTCTGTGTCTTGCAAATCTAGGCAAATCAGATAGATAATTCTGCGCTCAGAAATGCAATATTGGAAACAGCTGCTAAGCAGACATTTTAGGAAGCTTTACATTTTGTAATGAGCTTGTCTACATATACTTTAAAGGCTGAACTACATTCAGCAATCCAAGTAAGCTTTTGTCTTCATAATTGTCTGGGACATTCTTCTTCCTAGTTGTTTAGTTTTTACTCTGTGTGCCTCTGAGGAAAAACTTTTCAAAAACAGAGTTCCAACACCAGGGCAACATGTATCTTTTAACAGATTTGGAAAGTATTAGTATTTTTGAAGTATTGGGGTTTACCTAAAAATCAGGTCAAGAAAGATCTATAAGAAAGAAGGAAGTACTATAAGAGGTTCAACAGTCTGGAGACTTAAATTTAGCAATATTATCTTCGATACAGTTTAAAATGTTTTCTATGTTTTACATAAATCACATGAGCTTTTCACTATCACTGAGGGATGTTACTCGTATATCTTTGATGGGACAAAACAACAAGAAATTCCATTTCCCCTCCCAAGGACATGAGCTGTTCATAGATCTTCATTGCAGTTGACTGTCTTCTCAATTGCCCTATGCATAAAGTCCTTCCACTGGCTCATCACTGTAGTGATCAAGGCTAAATCAATAACATTATCTTTCTTACTCTCCTAAATTAGGGAAAATTACACTAGCAAGTAAGTTTGTGGAACAGCAAACATCTCCATCAACAGGATAGAGATAGCAAAATGTAACACAGACATGGTTTTATTTAGTCTTCCAATTTGTGCTTCTTCTGTAATTAAAACCTATGCATTTTATATTCACTAGTTTATGAAACTGTCATGTAAACAAAGAAAAACACAGGTTTTATTTTCAGATAATTACTGTACACTTTGAGAAACTGAAACTGAAGACTCAGAGAGCTTAGGATCTTTAAGAAAACAATAATCACCATGAATTTCAAAGCCTACAATGTTGTTTTCCCAGTAGAAAATGTAGTTTATATATGTCATTAAAGAAGGCCATGAAAACACCTGATGGAACTCACTGATATAGGGCAGGTATCATACCAGAGAGTCAGAAAAGGATCAGCTGATGACTTAATCCCATTTTTCTTCTTGATTTGATTGGTTTAATTTTCAGCTATCTCATCATCATAGAAAAATCACAGGTAAGACACTTTTCTGCTGATATAAGTGAGACCCATGTTGAGCATCTCATCATGCTCCAAGTCCTGGTTTGGTTTCTCTTAACATCTGTAGAGGTAGGTTGAACACAGAACTAGTAATTTAGAGCTTTCTCTATGCTAGTCAGTTCTGGGTGGCTCTTGGACTAATCACTGCTGAAAGGTAGAAGTCCACCATACCCCCAAACTGAGAATCCAATTTAAGGACTCAAGTATATGTATGCATTTCCTTTTCTTAGGTACCTAGAACCATGATCATCCTCAAATCTAGAAGAATCAATTAACAGTTTGACAGTAACAAGTACTTTCCAACAATCTTCCATTAGTATGAAGCATGAAACCTGCACAGACTGGAAACAGTGACCCAGGGAAAGACACAGCCAGAATTAGGATTTTCTTTACCATTTTTATTTGGTCCCCTTGTGAATGAATCTCTAAAACACTAAATAAATCTCCCGCAGAGCTTTTTATTTAGTCAAGACACTGCCTGTTTGTACTCACAGGACTATGTAAGATTGTTTAGTAAAAGGGATGCTGTCCGTATAATTCTGTTTGATTTTTAGTTTGGAAGGTTATCTGAAAGCTAAGAAGGAGGAAACTAATTTTGAGGGGGGATTAGTGATTTAAGTAACTGCTGGCACTATATAGAACTGGATTTTAGCTTTATTTCTGCTAAAAAGCATGTGGGTGAAATGGTGCCTTGCTTATTTGAAATAAACTGCTTATTCTGTAGAACTAGTAGTATTTTTACCTTGAAAAACATATTAATTTTCTGTCTCACTGAGAGATGATGCGGTTCATCCTCAAATATTTTGTTCTTTCACTTCTCTACATGTACTGCCTTTATATTATGATTTAAAAAAACATGGAAATTGTCAAAACATCCTCATTTCAACTTCTTTTCAACTGGAAGGTATTTGGAACATTTTAAAGATCTGCAAGTAAGTGAATAAATAAAAAGATACAGAGAGCATTTAGGCATGTTAAACCTCCCTAGAAAAACTCTAAAACTGGCAGCTAATAATTCAAGTGTAAAGATTTAGGAAGAAAAGACCACCAAAAAACAAAAACAAAGCCAAGAATTTCACAAAACCAATGGATGCTTGTGGTAACAGAGAATTTTTAATTATGGAGGCAAAAAACTACTCTTAGAAGTCAAATATAAAATTAATACAGATCTGGCTTTTTGAAAACTGCTGTCATTGAAATTCTCCTGTAGTATCTCTTGATGTCTCTTGATGATGTGAGTTTATATTCCCCTTATCTATTGAAGTGTTATTTCAAATTAGTATTACTCCAAGGATCTGAAACTGGATCAAAAATATTATGACTTTCATGCCCAAAAGCTGCCAAATGAATGGCTTATACAACATATTTAAGTGACAACTTCAAAGAAAAGAAATTCAATATCCTTATGATATAGGTAAGAACTCATATCAGCAATAAAGCACTATCTTGCTTTCCTTCTTCAGAAATAAAGCAGCCTCTATAATGGCTAAGAGCATTATATTTACATTCTTTCACATATTGAGTGATGGGCAAAAAAGAGCACAAACAGAAGGCAGAGCCTTTGAAAATAGAGAGTCTCATGAAACCTGATTAGGGTCTTCTGTGCTAAAATATATGAGTTTTTGAGTGATTATTGCTGGAGATCAGAGAACAGTCCATCACAGTCATTGGAAATAGAATGCATTGAAAGTCACTTGTCACCCAAGCAGAATACAGACAAATGGGTGCAATAATGAAATGAAACGAAGCCATGGAATATCAAACAACCTGCTAATGTGCTCAGTAGGAAACGTTTCTGATTCAGAACCTTCCTAACCACAACACCCTTTAACTGTGAAAGGTGAATGACTTCCTCATGACAGGTGTTCATCTTCAAGGCATGATTTATGATGTGGGCCTGAATAGTTTCCAGTGAAACTTCACTACTGGTAGAAATAAGATAATCAAGCTCTGAGTGAATGAATGTAAGGGTAAAAAACCATTTCTAAATTGAAACAGTCCTGAAAACTTGCTGCAACAACGTACTTGAAAAAAAAAAATGTTTTCAGACTTACTTTGGAATTTTGCTTAGATTTCAGTCAGAAACGATTTCACAGCATATGTGTGAAACTAGAACTCTGTTTCTCTATAGATATACATTACAGTTCAGCCTTATGGCCAAATCATGCTGCATACTCAAAGAGAATAGTTTTGTCCCATGACCAAGACTACTTTGCAGTTTATAACCCTAGGGTTTGTATAGTAATGACAGTAATTCCTTGCTTGAAAAAAGTGGTAGTAGGAAAGAATTTCAAGATAATAAAACCTTGCCTGCTTCTGAAAGGAATTACTGGGTAAATTCTATTGCAGCGCAATGTTTATTAGATGCTTAACTCCCCTTTCATTCTTAAAATATATATTTTGATGAGAGAGAGCTACATGAAATGTTTATACTCCATGGTTACAAAGGCTGATATATGTAATCCACTGTCTGCTTTGGGTTTTGTTTAGTTCTTTTAGATCTCTTCTGAAAATCACCATCATGAAAGAAAGCAGTTCTGCTGGGCAGCTCCATCTAGCTCTTCAAGTGTTTGTGAAGCTCTGTGAAAAATTTGGGTAAAAGTACTTAAGCCACCAGTAGTAAATCACTGGAGGGAGGTCAGAGGGGGGAAGAAAAGACACAGAATAATGCATTGGTTGTAAAATATATAGCCTTTTTGTATAACAGAATTGTCATAATTTTTGCATACTTATTTTGATTCATGTAATTAAAGGTCAAACTCTTAGTCAGAAATCATAGATTATATTTGTCCAAAATTTTAATACAGAATAGCTTTCATTTAGTTATTAGTACCATGGATATGCAGCTCGTACTTAAGTAACATGACAATCACAAATTAACTTTATACCAATGAAGTGAATGTAAATGCTTACAAAAGAAATCTTAGCAAAATGCTTACCAAGTAAATAACCCATCAAACTCAGTATTTAACTGAAATATTATGGACTGCTGATTATAGCACAGTAAAAAATTTCTGAACATAAACAACTGATACATCCTGATTTGGAATTGGACTATCTAAGATAGAACCTTGCTAAAAAAAATATTACAAGCCTTATTTTACAAATTTATCTTTCCAAAAGAACAGTGGAGGGTATTTTAATATTTTCAGGTATTTAATCATCACTGATCTACACCGTGTTTGTGTAAATCACAAACTAGAAGACTGCAGGCAAAAAAAACCAAACAAGAAATACATTGAAGTTTGAGAATGAGCAAAAGTTTCATACACAATATATTTGTGTAATCATTGCTACTTTGAAAAAGTATTGGTCATGCAGAGACTATATTTAAAAAGTCTTTCTTTTGCAAATGCATTCTGGTATTCTGAAACCTAATACTATTCCACTTCCAATGAGAATAATCATTGGTTTTTGTTTTATTTTGTTATTAAGGGGTATCAGATAGGAACTAATATTAGTTTTATAACTGTGTAAAAAAGGTATATACAAGTAATATATAAAACTATAGATTTTTTTTTCCCTAGAAAACCATTAAAACAGAATGGATACTTTTTTACATCAGTTATTTTGAGAAAGAGTAGAAGAGGTTACAGTATTTATTTTAACTTTTCCTGCTCATCTGACTCCATGTGCTACACATCTCATTTTCATGAATATCCCAAGGGAGCAAAAGTCAGGATGAGTTGCTGAAACATATTTCAGCAAAATAAAGCAATATAAAGCAGGACATTCAATCCAATATAGTAGAGAATGAAAATGAATGATCACAATTTCATAGACTGATAAAGCTTTTCAAGACAAAGTGTGAACATTTCTTAAAGAAAAAAAAATCAAGATAAGGGAGTTTATTCCAGATAATGAAAATGCCTTATTAAAGTTTGTCTCCCATTAGTATTTTACAGGCTTAGGCTCTGTATTATGATAATTTCCAACCTATCCTGAAAAACTGAATATTGTTACATGGGTACAGAAATATGCCCATGACTTTTCACTATAATAAACAAGTCCTACGAGAAAAGTCTACTTGTAAAGATAGCATAGCATACTTCAGGCCACATTGTTTTGTGGTTTTGGTAATCACAGGTTTTGAAAACAATTCTTCACAATCATTCATTAGTCAATCTCCATAAAATCCAGTGAAGCACAAAAGGACAAGATGCAGTTAGTGACAAATGTTACTATTTTTGAGAGTCCCCTCTCAAGCTCTTGACATATTGCACTGTCAACAGAGATGGCTTTTTGGCCTTTGAAATCCAAAATACCAGCTGTGTCCTGTACTTTCCATCAAGCTGTGCTGCATAAATGATAAAAGTATCCCAATTTTCATAACTTACACTACTTTTTATGAAGTTGCCGCAAAGAGAATAAGCATGGCTAAATAAACCTTTTGTTTGTAAACTACTGTGACTCCAACTGCAAGGCTTTGTCAGCTCTGCCCAGGACAAGAACCAGATGATGAATTATGTGGAGATTCTTCTGTTTTGGGATCTTTTTCAGATAAGATGTTAAGATGTTAACTAGACCTTGATGCAAAACTGACAGCAACATCTTTGCAGACAGCAGACAGCTGACAATCATTGTGGCTGTAGCTGTAAGATTAATCATGCATGATGAACATATTGTGGTGAGTTTGTCAAACACTGAAAGCAGGAGTTTCATCATCCAGCCCTTGGTCTGAGCTATTGATGTTTAGCCCAGCAGACACTCAGTTTACAAAGAATTACTATACATGTTCTCTAGTAATCTAATATCATACACTGACATTTCTACAGCCAAGGCCAATCATTTATTTAAACAATCATTCCTGTAATTGTTTGTTTGCCTGTTTGTTTTTCCCTTAAAACAGAAAATAGCATCTAGCACTAAGACACATGAAAATATGTCACTTGCTAGGAATGACTAATTACATTAATTTATTCAAGCAGTCAACCATTTTCTCTATCAGTTTTTTTCATTTTGCTTCAGAAGGAGAACATAGAGATATAAATCTAATACACTTTTCAATGGCCAGACTTCTCCAACATATTCAAGTTGCATCAATTATAGCATCAAAATTAACCCATGTTTATATCCAAGTCTTTTCCTCTACCAGTTCCTATCCAGAATGTTAGATTTCCTTTCTACTAACAAAACAAAACAAAAAGACCAAACCCACCAACACACATATATTGAAAAGCACAACACTGTTAATTTCCTAACCATGCCAAAGCTCACCTCATGTAAACACTTAATGACTGTAATTATCTAAATAGCTAAATTCAACTGGTAATTATAACATTCTGTTAAAAATGAAATTGCTTATAGGTTGCCTCTCATTGGTGATAAAAGGCTATGTTTCCATTATCTCTCCCTCTGCTACTCTTTCTCTCCATTTATTTATTCCTTTTGTTCTTTACCTAGAGAATGCCAAAGGAAACATTGGAATATTATAGACATAGAGGCTCTCTTTTGTTTTTATCACTTAAATAAGTGACAGACTTTCTGTGGCAAACTTTAGGAACTTAATCCACTATCATTAATAATATCAACAATTATATATGGCAACAGAACTTCATTATTTTTAGTACTTTAATCTCTTCTTGCTTTGGTTAGTGAAGAAAAATTCCTTGCAGCAAAGCAGAAGTCCTCATTTAATTTCTCCATGCTGCATTTGCTTGCCCTTAGAAATTCATTGCACACTTAAACTACAGAGCCAGACTCAGGCTGGCTCCTGCATTCAGTAACACTGAAATCAAACCCACCAAATTCGTGTGGAGGTACACTTCAGCTATTTGCACAGAACACAAGGCTTGGAAAATGGGCCAAAAAAAAAGCAAAAGAGAGACAAACCTTACTAGCCCGTCGCTTTGAGTTCTGCACTGCTTGTTTGTATGCTGTTGCATCTTTTTCCTCTGCAGACAGAAGTCTGTTGAGGCTATAACTTCTATTTATTAGGTTGAGATACTGACATATCAGCAGGCCCCTACTGCTCAGATTTGCCCAGTATTCATGATAATATGATAGGAAAGGACTTAATAATAGTAACTGTTATTGCTAAATCAATACTTTCCCAACTAATAGTAATAAAGGTTTATATGGACAATTTCTTTTAGATAACCTGTATTTCAAAGGAGAACAACATGATATTGCTTAAATTGAAATCAACATTAAAACATATTGAGTTTTTATATTTTTTTTAATAGAAGCAGAGAGACAATTCAAAGTAGTGAAGTACATTTTCTCTGTCTGATCTTTCAAATAAACACCTTCTCATCAGTAGAACCGAAAAAAAAAAAAAAATCTGTGATTTTGGAAACTGACTTAAAATTAAAGAAATAAAATTAAAATTAAAGAAAGCCAGGAAAGTAACTACAGGCTACTCATATCATGGGCTTATGTCAACTACGTTCTGAAATGTCAATTATATATATATATATATGTCTGAGTTATATTATAAATTCATTACTGAAGAATGGAATGTCTTTGTTTCTCACTGGAAGCTGAAAATAATTAATATCAGAAAATGACACAATTTAGGAATTTTTTAACAAAACAATGTATAACCTAAATAAGAAGATACTAACTCTTTGAAAAGAAGTAAAGAAGTGACAGAAGCATTTGCAGAGGTATTATATCAGCATCATTATAACTGGGAATATAAGTGAGCCAGAATTAATACATGAAAGACAAATTTCTATATTAAATTACAGATAAAAATCCTTCTGTGGCAGTACAGGGAAAGTAGTAAGCTGTTATTAAACCATACCATATCACTCCTGTACTTCTCCTTTGGGTTGGCCAGACAGTTTGGTAAATTTCAGGGTAGTGTTAAAATAACCATTTTATTCTCTGACTGTGATGTTCACATTTCTGCACATTTTTCTTGTAGGTTCAGTAATTCAAAGATCTTCCACCAAAAAAAAAAAAAAAAAAAAAAAAAATGGGGAAAAAAAAAATCCATTTGCGCACTTGAAAGTGTCCTTGTTATTACATGGTTTCATTTCTGGGATTTGACTGATTGGGAGAGGAGCATGATGAAAAGAATCCAGCTTGAAAAAAATAATCTCAGTAGGTCTGCTGCTCAGAAGGCAGAATTTTTATTGCATAAGGAACACATTTCTCATGATGCAGTATCAGGCATACAGATATTTGTACATATAAAAGACATCAAGTCTCACAAATGCAACACAGCACAGACAAAGATGCTAATTCAATTCACTGACTCTGAGCTGACAATTCAAGTTGTCATAAGTCTATGCTTATCATTTAAATGGAGTTTGAATAGGAAAAACAACTGACATTAATACAGTCTTAGAATGAAAATTGGAGGTTAATTGTGTGTGGGACACAACTTCTCTTCCTTTTTAACTCAGTATTTGAGTCACCACTGATACAGTTTGAAGCAGCATGGATCTGGACCAAACTATTTTAATTTTACTAAGTTTATCGAAACCCAGAGATGTTAGAGAGAAAAAGCAAACTGGCCGTAACAAACCAGTATCAGCACAGTTTCATATTTCTTTGAAAGAGTCCATGTATGAGTAAGGGGGACCCATTTGCACAATCTACCCTGAATTCCAAGTGTTATTAGAGAAATTTAAGATAAAACATGATGCAATGAAACCAAAATATATAAGCAGTGTGTGTTTTTCTCAATTTAAGAGGGTAAATGTGTACTTGAAAATCATTTAACAATTAAGCAGTTAGTAAGAGTTGTCCCAGTACAGAAAGATCTTTGGTGCAGTCTTTGTGCTACTTACTTGTTTATAAACTACCTGCAAATGCAACAAAATAGAACAAAAAAAAAAAAAAAAAAGAGTTGACAGAGAGTGTTGCTTCAGAACAATTCAGAATGGGAAAGACTTGGTTGAGAAAAATTGCTGGAGAACTTCATAACACATAGTAAGAAATGGTAGAAGCAAATTTATATAGACAAATGGAAAAAGATAGCCATTGCAAAAGTAATTAAGACTTACAATAATAAGCATAAGGTGATAAACTGGGTTATCTGAGTTTCAGGACTATGAAAAGTGTCTTCATTTCTCAAAAGTAAATGCACAGAAAAAGTAACAGGACATTTTTAAATCTCTCTTGCACAACTTTGAGCACTCAGTCACCAGAGTGTAGGAAAAAAATATTCATGACAACCAAGCACTTCATGCTTGCTCTGGTTTTATATGCTTCCAAGATAGGAAAACCATTATTGATCATGGGCATAAAGAGGATGCCTGCAGTTCTGATGCAGTCCTCCATGTACTTTTCATAGCACTGACCACAAGATTGTCATTCCTGAAGAAAGAATGGTAACCAAAATAATTTTTTCCTCTGCTTAGAAAGGTCTTGTCTGGTGCTTTTTCTTTGCTTTCTTGTGCCCAGTGTAGGCATAAACTCTTTTCTGGAAGATGTTGCTAACGAGGAAGCAGTTATGAGGTTTGCCTCTTCTCAGGCTCAGTGCTGCTCACAGAACTGCTAGGTTTTTCTTTGCAGGTTTTCAGCTTCCTCACCTCTGAAATAAACCTTTTTGAATCCTTTCCATTGTTTTGGCACTTTGGGAAGAATACTTGTATGTATTTTCCTTTACACCCTCTAAAAATGGTGAATGAAATCACAGTTGATGATTTAAGTTAAAACATATGGGTTTAACCTGAACAGAGAAAGGAAAGGTCTCACTCAATCAACACTGGTGTTTGTAGAGCAGAAGAACAAATAGCATCACTTTCCCACTACAAAAGATGTTTCATGCCACAAACATTCCTCTTTTTCTCCCCTAATCATTCTATACAATCTGATTTTCTTTAGGAGGAGAGAGTAGAGATGCAGTGGCCTTATCCTAGTGCTAGGCTGTGGGTTTAAATGTTATCTTCTCCCAAGCATGTTATTTAGTATAATGGTACACTACAAGAGAGAATAATGGAAATTTCCTTTGCTGTAATTTTCTTCCTAGTCTCGAAATTTCATTGAGGATGGAGGTCCATTAAAGCTGTTTTTTCCAATGTACTTTCAGATAGGTCATGATGGGGGTTACGTAACAGCTGCCACTATTGTATGGCTACCAAGGCTGCTTCTTGAAATAAAAATTTAAGACTTGAAAGGAAAGGTCATATTCCCTCTGGAAATAAGCCAACACTGTTCTTCAACAGAAATGAAATAAATTACTTGGCTCCACTGTTTCTCTGTTTAAGCACTCTCTTTATTTTTTCCACCTATGTGATCTATGCCAAATACTGGGATGACAGAAATGTCACTATAAGTTGCAGTTGCAGAACAAATTTTTCCAGTATATGCACCCTGATTATCTATTTTAAAAACAAACTAACAAACCTCAAAAGCAAACAAATGAAATTAAAAATGGATACACTATGGAAGAAATTAAAGAATCTATTAAACTTAGATAGGCCAAATTCCCCAATCTGCAAGTATTCAGGTCATGATGATAACAGTGGATTACAAACATATATTGAAAAAATACCTAACAATATAAAGTTAAACAAGGTATTTAATCTTCCCAGTAGCATAAACCTTGTTATCTAATTGTCTATGAATGGAAAATATAAAAATTATGTCTAAATACTATAAAGTTAAAGTGAATATATTTTAATATGTGTTTAATGAATATTCTTAAAAGAAACATGGACATTTATTTGCTGTGTCTTTCAGGATATATTTGTCAGATCTCTTCTCTTAACAATGTCCTCAAAGTTTAAGTTATTTTTTAAAATTACTACAAAACCTTCTATTTTTAAGAAAAAAATGCATAGAATTTCAATATCCTGAACAGAGATTTGTTCACACTCAAACAATACCTACATAATTTTAGATGTTTTGAACTCTGTGATAAGACAGGAACCCTTATATGGGCTGAGATTAAATACATACATACATACATATATATATATATATATATATATCAGAAAGCCTAAATAATTAATATTACATACCAAAGACTTATTTTTACCTCTCATTTATTTCTATCAATGAAGTGTGGAAAATTGGTTTGGGGTCACTCTAGTGCAAGTAAACTGTGGTGAATAGTGTTTCTTTACTACAAAAAGGTGAGATTCAGTTAGCAAAAAAAAAAAAAATTTGATCTCAGTAAAAAGGAAAGTGAAGCTGTTGTCTGCTAAAATCACATTTGTGCTGATTAATTATTAAAGTCTGGAAGTATCGCTGTCCTTGTACTTGACACTTCTGACAGAGTAGAGCAGTAAGCAATATTATTTTGGCATAGGTCCACTTTTTTGGCTGTCTGATGGGTGACCTGAAAAATAAACTGCTGAAGTCACTACTGGAGATCTTCTCTGAAATACCTAAAATGTCAAAAACATCTTCATTCAGTCACTAAGTACACAGTCACTTAGTTCTCAGTTTCTGATTTTAAAAATAGTAACACAGAAAAGAGATTGAGACTTACCTTTTAGTGAAAACTCTCTTACTGTTTAACTAAAGAACAAAAGTACAAATCTCTTTTGCCTTAGAGTGCACTTTAGAGTGGTTTTAATCAAATATAGGCTAATCTATTTTTTTATGCTGCAGAGGTTTTTTTCTGATTATCTGGTCCACAGATAAGAGTCTTTTTTTCCAAATGAAGTGACTTGCATATACTTCTGATTTTCAGCAAAAAAAAAAGGAAACAAAGAGCTCATCCATTTTAAGTCTCACCTCACCCACAGAGGTTGTTATTTCTACACATTCATGTTTAGAATAGGAGCTGCCAGATCGTTCAAGCACATTCTTGGTATGCTCCTTTGATGCAAATGATGAAGCAGTTTATAATGAATACTGTACTACATTTTTCTTCTGTTACTCTTCAAAGCTACAGTCATCTCTTTTCAGAGACAATGGACAAGAAAAAAATAACAGTAAAGGACTGACCATGTCAAAATTAGGAGCTGGTGCAGAGCACTAGCAGGAGAAGAGGAGTGAAATGGTGCCAGGCAGTCATTGTCTGCACTGTATCATATCATATATCATATAATATCATATCAATCATATATCATATATATTTATTATATCCTATTGTATTATGTTATATTTATTAATTTTTATATATGTAAGGTCCCAAGGAATGAATACTTGCCAGTAAAGGATGTGCCTGGTCCATCTTCTGCTTTAACTTGATCCTACAAAAACAGTTTTGAAAACCTAGGGACCTGCATTGTAATTCAAACCTGAGAACAACATATAAGAATGACACAGTAATTTATATAAATATCTCCTTAGATCAAGTAGGGTACTAATTCAAAGTTACCTACATCATGGCATTAGACAGCTCATCAGTTCCTTGATATGCCATAAGTAAATGCCAATATTTCTGGTTTTATTGCTTGACTGGCTAGAACAGTTTGAACAAAAAAGAATGGAGGTAAGATGGCAAACAGATGAAAACTTACATGGGTATTTTGGGCTGACTTCTAATTTGTTTAGTCTCAGTTACCTCTACTTGGATTAATTTACTTTAAATATATATGATCTTAACTCTTTTACATAGTGCACTTAATTCTTTTACTGGAGTATGGTAACTGGCTAATTTACAATTCCCAGAAATTTTTTTCCTTCTCATGTGCCTCTTCAATTTTCAGCAGCTATTGCCCATTATCTCACAGCCTGGTTCTGACACAGGTATGCCCAAGTTACTAAAACACACTCAGCTGATGTTCCTTTACAGTGTGTTTATGTATTTATCTATTTGTTCATTTATTTCTTGCCATGTAGACCGTTAATAAGAAATAAAAAATAATATGAAAATAAAAAAAAACAGATTTGTCCTCTCCATATTTACATTGTTACCAGAGTCACAGGCTTTGCTGTGAACTGTGGACTGCTGCCAGTATCACAGAGAATGAGATCCATTAGATGCAGTCTACAAAGTTATATAAACCGTACATGAAGTTGGGGAGTTTCAGCAATTTTTTAATATATTTCAAAAGACCTAGATCAAGCAGGTGATCTGGAGACAAATAAAATGGGAAGGACATAGATACTCAATGTTTTTTTTTGCGTCAGTTTTTACCAGTATAACCAGGCTTCAAGAATCCCAACATCCTGAAACCAGGATAAAGAGGGGGCAAAATAGGGGAGTACTCAAAAAAACTAGACATACATATGACCCTGCCACGTTGCACCCTCGTGGAACTTGTTTTTATCACTAAAAGGCTGCTGTAGAGAATTTGAAAGGTTATGGTGATCAAGAGAGGTTCCTAAAGACTGAAAGTGAGTAACTGGAAGAGTAAATATCACTTCAGTCTTGAAAAATTACAAGTATATCCACTAAACTGCTGGCCAGTCAGTCTCACCCTATTTGCTGGGAAGGCAATAGACAAAATCATCCCAGAAAACATTTACAAACATCTGAAGGACAAGATGGAGATCAGAAATAGGTGTGGATTTACAAAGGGAGTGTTGGGCTAACCAAGCTGAAAGCCTTCTACAATGAGTCGACTGGCTTGGTAAATGAGGGGAAAGCATGGATCTTGTTTACCTTGAACTTAGCAGGGCTTTTGACATTGTGTCCCACAACATCCTCACAGACAATTTGACAAGGAACAGGTTAAATAAGCGGGCAATGACGTGTCCATAAAACTGACTGAAGAGACAGTTTTGGAGGGTTGTTATCAGTAGCACAGTGTCCGTTCAGTAGTGGTGGGTGCTTGGGGTCAATACTGGTGCCAACACCAACATCATCTTTACTGACCTGGATTCTGTGATGGAATGTTCCTGTAGCAAGATCGTAGATGAAATAAAACTGGGAGGAACAGCTGAAGGACCAGAGGGCTGTGCTGCCATTCAGAGGAAACTTGACAGACTGGAGAAATGGGCTGAGACAAATCTAAAGAGAAAATGCAAAGTCCTGCATTCGGGAACTATAAAGCAGATGGCCATCCTTTCATATTGAGAGTGTGAAGGCTGCCCGAAGTTAGTAGATGCATTTGTAATCAGTCTATATATATCAGTTTGTAATGCTGCCATCAGTAAACACTCAGTACTGCTTTGGTCTCCTCAATTTATAAGTAGCTATGAAAGTGTTTACTGACTGCAATGGGCACTAAATTCTCATAAAGGTTCCCCCATCTGACAAGACAGCTCTGAGCCTCTGCTGACAATTCAAATTCCTAATAATAGTGCAGAAAAGCAAGAGTATAGCTTAAACTTCTTTTTGCCTTGTTTTGGAAGTGAAAACATTATGATCATACCTGAGTCTAACTTCTAGAGAAAGCCTTTGATGATAACGTGGGTTGCTTAAATTTTGGATGTTTGACTTTAATTTCTCTGCTGATGTGATTTCTGTAGAACAGCAAAAGAAAATTTGGCTAAAGTGAAGATGAAAGGCCCCTAAAAAAACATACAAAATCTGTTAAAAACTTTCAGCAATATTTAGTGATAAATATATTAGAAAATCCAATTTAAAAAAATCTTTCAACAAGCATTCAACCAAGAAAACTTAAAGTTGACTTTTTAAAGGCACACATTCTGAAAAAAAGTAACTTTTGTTACTCACGGAAAAGTAATATAAGTGACACTACCATGTCTAATATAAAGTAATTTGAAACACAAATAAGCATTCTTGGAGCTTTCAGCATTTAGAGTATTGCAAAGCACATTTCAGATAATGTAGAGGTAAAGAGTGATATGGAAGGCTTCAGAAGATACTACAGCTCTTAGATAATAACAAAACCAGATGACTGATTATCAGCTTTTAATAAAAAATTCAAAATCACTCTTCTGCTGCATACAGCAGAGTGCCAGAGCAGTACTTCAGTATACTGCATAATTGAACCTTATAGTTAGTGGCCAACAGGAATATTAATCTCAGCCTTGCCAGAAACTTCTAAATTATTACCAGTTAAAAACCTTTTAATTATTGATTCTGGTACTGAAAAATAGAAACAACCACGGTCTTAGAAAGACATATCTCAGCTCCCAGCCAGAGAGCTCTCCTTGCCCATTCCTGCCTCCCAGTCCCTTCATCACACACAGCACTGAATCCCCTCGAGGTGGTGATGGGTGGCACTGGGGTCAGTGCATGGCAACCCTACAGTGTCTCCAGGGTGGTCTCCTTCACTGGGCAACACATCCTCTTCTATTTCCCTCCTGCCCATGTGGCTTCTTTTTTTGTTTCCTGACATTTTAGCTTTAGGTCTGTTCAAGGCAGAGTAATTTTGATGCTGTTCTGCTTTGTTTCTGTCTTCAACACAGAGGACTGACCAAGGGGGTCCCAGTGCCCTAAGCTGGATAAGCCTGGCAGAGCTCAAGAAGAGTTTGGACAACACTCCCATGCCCTTGTTGTAACTCTTGGGGATGGTTCTGTGCAGGACCAGGAGCTGGACTCAGTGATCCTTGTGGGTCCCTTCTGACTTGGCATATTCTGTGATTCTGTAATTCTGAGCACTGATTTTTCTTCAGTATTTTCCCTGCTTTGCCATCCCTCCTGCCCTGGCATCCTTCTGTGCCCTTCCCATCCCTTCTCATTTTTCCCTCCTGCCCTGATATTGCTGCTTGTCTTCCCCCTTTCTGTATTCTCCCTCCTTTTCTCACATCTCCCTTGTGTCTCCTCCCAACCCTCTTACTTTACTATTTTTTTCTATGTTTTCCCCCCTTTCCTAAATAGCTGTTGCAGAAGCACCATAAGCCATTCTGTCTCAGTTGTTGTGCATCTGTTTTGCCTGTTGCGGGGACAGCTGGAACAAAAGAACAAAAGAAAATAGTAAACCAAAGGCAACTCTCTTAAAAATAGCCCTACCTGTCATAAAAGATTTTTCTCTTAACACTTCTGTAATTGTTAGTATTATTATTATATATAAGAATACTGATTTTGACACACATTAAACACTTTTTTGTCTCCAAATGAAAAAAACAAAATAGACACTTATTAAGTGTTCCATTAACCAGACTTGAAAATAATTTCAATTATAAATAAGGCAATAGAATCATTAAAACTTAAATTTCTCTAACTTTAAAACTTAAAATTTTCTTAAACTAAAGAATTGTAACACTATGTTAAGAAAGCTGAGAATCTACATAAAATTTTGTTGTCAGTTCGGTGTATTTTTCTTAGTTCTGTTAACATTAATTCCATAAAAATAGGTCTGAAAGATATCTTTTTGAGGTGGCATTAATGAAAGTTTTGATTATCCTATTTAAAAAGAGGTTAAAAAGAGTTGTGTGAAACACTGCCAGAAGAGTCGAGATGGAAAAGAGCAAGATACACAGGGGAATTAAGAAATTATGAGAACTCCTCTAAACTAACACAAGTTTTACAGAGAAATCAAGTGTTATTTATTTCTTCTGAACAATTTAAAGTGTTCTATAAGAATAAAAAAGCAGCAGTCAAATATAGTTGAACAACATATTTTGACAACTCTGTCAATCAATTTAGTGATAAAAGCACATGTTAGAGCAAAGACCTTAGCAGTTTTCCCCTGAGGATTGCTTATTTACACCCAGAAGATACCAGAGAACATTTACAGGTCTTTATTGAAGGATAAAATTTGATCTTCAATTGATTTGATCTGAAAAGCAATTGATACAGTTTTCTCACAGACACTTCTGGAACTTTATGGTCTACATTTCTCACAACTCAGTATTTACTACACCTTATGTAGCTGACTGTATTCTTTTTCAATGAATATAGGGATACTGGGGAAAAGAAAATAGAAAAATACTCTTGGAAATTATTAGTCTTTTATCCTGTAAAGACAGATCTGCCTGGCTTGCAAATATTAAAATGAGGAGAATCAATAAGCTTGGATTCTAAACTTCTTACACATATGAAAGCTTCATAGAAGTAATGGCACAGGTAATGACAAATTTATTGTAGCCATATGTGATTAAAAGAGAAGTATAGAAATGGAGAAAGTAAATATCTTTATTCTTAGAGAAAATTTGCAGAGAGGAAAAACAGATAAAACATGGAGAGAGAAGAGGAAAGAGAGAATGAGGGAATGAAAGACAGACAAACAGAAAAAAATGTTTAGAATCAGCCTGGAGAGAGTTTTCTAGTTGTCACAACTGTGAACATAGACTTGAAGGACTTTACTGTATTATTTTTAGTATTTCTTGTATCTTTATAAAAAATACACATGTTCATATTGACAGTGTTATGCTATGGAAGACCCCAGTCAGAGAAATTAATTCAAAAGGCCCTTAGTTTTTTTGCTGGATGAAAAATTTTCTTTTTGTTTAGGGCAGGAAACATTGTCCCTTTGGCAACATCTGCCTGAAGGAGCACACGTTTCACTTTTTCCAAAATCTCTAGGATGAAGGCAAAACATTAAAGACTTGTATTTTCAGCAGGCGTAACTATCACAGAAACAGTGCTATGGTTAGAGCTGGAAGGTATGGCCAAGCAACCTGCTTCAGCAAGATACTGTGGAAATAAGATCTATATTTGCAGGGTCTTTTGCTGTGGTAGGGTTGTTTCTGGTTGGATAGTTTGTTGGGTCTTTTTGTCTTGGAAAATAACAGTCACAAAAAGTACTGATGAAAATAGAGAAAAGCCCAGACTAAAGGTTAAAAAAACTGCACTGTGAAGAATTAGTCTTTTTATAAGCAACATGGAAGGGATACAAAGGATAAAAAGTTAATAAAAGAAAAAAAATTATGAAATCCCTAAGTGACACTGTATATTTCAGCATATTTAGACCACAGATGGGCTCAAGATTTAGGAACTTGGCTGTCTAATTAAGCTTGATTTATCTATGCTGGCCTTTTATACCCCATCAGCGATATTGAAGAACAGATTAATAAGAAATTAAGAATGCTGCCATCAGTTTAGCCCAAAGGAAAACAAATAGATCTCTTCATCTTGGCTCTTGCACTGAAGCGAACTTCACTGCTTAGTTCTGAAATCCACATTATTGAGATCATAACCAACAAAACAGTTACTGAGCAGGTATAAGAAAGAGGTTATTCTTTCTAGAGTGAACTCTCATGCGGGTGCACCGAGTTACCAACAATGGAAGAAGAACAGCTTAGAGAGGAGTCACAATCAGAGAAGCAGGGAAAAGTGGAACCGTGCACCCACCTTGGAGACCCACATGAACAACTGAGAACAGAAGCCCGTCAACGCCCCAGTTATGATCTTAAGAAGTTAATATATAGTTATAAAGAATTTATTGTAGTATAATAATAAGGTTCAATTTTCAAATGTTCAATGTATTCTGACTCCCCAATGGTCAGTTGTACCCCAGTTGCCCACTGGTTGATGTTTGGTGTATTGCACCTTTTCCTTTTATGGCAATCCCCTCCTATTTTTCCCTCATATGGTCTTTGTCCCTCAGCCTTTTTCCTTATATGCTTATATTCCACCCATGTTCCTCTCTGTTTCTAGAACCTTCCCTGTGGGGGAACCGGTAAGGGATTTTAGAGCATGGAAAGGGGTAAATGTGGAAAAAACAGGATCCACTCACCAAGTCTGAGCAGCCTGGTCGCCTGAGGAGCCCCCGGTTTAAGTTTTATATGTTCATGGTTATTCTGATAGTAGTTATGCACAGTTGTAATAAGTTGTTTTGCAGTTGTACTTATTCAATTGTTCTGATTGGTCCCAGTTTTCCACCCTCAGTTCTGTCATTGGTTGTTGCTACCCCAGTTCCCCTCTCCTCATTGGTCCCTGTTCCCCCGATCCCATTGGCTAGCCTGTGGTGCATTGCAGATGTGACATATAAGGCTAGCCACTCCCCGATCCTTCCTTATTTGGAGTGTCCCCTCCCCTCATTCCCTTTTATGTCGTATTCCGCCCCCAACTCCGCCTTTTTCTCCGCCCAGGTTCCAGAACCATCCTCCCCTACCCTATAAAGGTCTGATGCTCCCCTAATAAAGTGTTCACTCCTGTTCTCACCCTCACTCTGGGTGGACCTTCGTCCTTCCACCCCGGCTGAACGTGGCACTTCCCCTCAGACCCTATGTAAGCTCACCTCTCCCTTCAATAAATGGCATTCTTGCTTTCACCCTATAAGAGTATGCCAGCTCCTCTTTTCCCTGAAAAAGGATCGCAACACTCTCATATCACTAAGCTGCTGTAAGGAAATTTAGACTATCCCTGACTCTTCATTCCTTTTCCTGAAAACAACAAAAGACCCCCACTATAATGAGTACAAGATTAGTCTTCCTGTTCCTTCAAGCACCAGGAAAGAATCCTTCAGGAGTTCTAAATGAACACTGTAAAAATTACATAAATCACTTGAAAGTCACACTTATGTACAGACTAAAAACGTTTGGTTTACAAACATAATTATGTTACTTCTACTTTATTCAGAACACAGACTGAACCAAGATTTTCAAGGAAACAGTCAAAAATAAATTCTACTGTGGAACCAGTACACAGCATAATGCTCTACAGAATGAGCTGACCTTAGTCCAGGATTCATGAGAATTTATTTTCCAATTCTTCTATTACTATCTCTGGTTTCTGGAGCATACCACTGTATTGGCTGCATCTTTCTTAATATGGGAAAACCTCATGCAATTATGATGCATCATTCTAATACTTCAAAACTGTAGGTATCATGTGAAATTGAGTTCAGTTTCTTCACTGCATAAGAACTATAATATGTCCAAAAAAATTATCTGTTTCAAAACAGCCAGTGCAATAATTCAATGTAGAACTGCACAGTCCACATTTCATGTGGACTTTAACTGAATATTTTTGTTCTGAAAAGGATGTGTGCATTTGACTTGAATGTCCACATTTTGAAAGTCTTGAAAATACACTTGAATGTCTGTTGTGGTTTTTTTTATGTTTTCTGGTATTGACTGTAACAAATATCAAGAAAGAATTAAAATGGAAAACATAAAAACAACACAGTAATAACAAATAGTTTGGGATATTTTCTTGTTAGTCTTCATGTTCTTTCTTTGGCATAATTAGCAAACCTTAATTTTCACCTACTGAACTGACAAATTAGAGTTTCAGTTATCACAGGGGCAAACAAAAACAGGACAAGGAGGCAGATCCAAAGATGTCACCCACAGACTGATTAGTGTCATATTCAGCTAGGAAAAAAATAATTTATTCCATGATGAGGTTCAGAGTATTTACTACAATAAGTAGGAGCACCTAGGATGGAGGGGGAATGAGGAACACTTATGATGCACATGGAGTCTCTATGAAGAACCTGAACAAGCTAAAAGCTCTCAGCCTTGGTTGCTTTAGCCAGGGAAATCAATGTTTTAACGCAGAACTATAGAATTACAGAATATCCTGCGTTTGAAGGGACCCACAAAGACCATCAAGTCCAACTCCTGGCCCTGCACAGGACCATCCCTCAGAGTCACACTGTGGGGGAACCAGTCAAAGATTTCCCTGGATGGAAAGGAAAGGCTCTGAGCGTGTCAGATGGACTCGATCAAGAGTAAAGTGTTTAAGATGTTAGTTGAATCCCATAGTCTCAGTTTCACACGTTTGTATTAGAGTTAAGGTGGTTATTTCACAGTTGTAATAAGTCTGTTTGTAGTCGGCAATATTGTAATGTTCTCATTGGCCCATGTTTAGCGGGCTTTTTGTTCCTATGTACCCCTGATTGGTTGTTGCTACCCCAGTTCTCCTTCATCCGTATTGGTCGTTTCCCTTCCTTTCCCTATTGGCTGCCTGACAATCACCCCACCAGGCAAGTCACGCCCTAGTTTCCCCGAGAGCCAATCCTTGTCGTGTTCCGCCCATCACACCACCTTTTCCCCGCCTTAGATCCGCCCTCAGACCTTAACCTATAAAAGTCCGATGCTCCCTCTATCCGTGGTCCACTTCCCTCGTTTATCCCCAGTTTGGGTCCACTCCCTCGTTCACCTTATTAAAGTTGCTTCCTACCCCAACGTGGATCATCTCATCATTTCCTCCCCGGCGGAACGCGGCATCACACCATGTGTCTGAGAGCATTTTCCAAACACTCTTGAACTCAGATAGACTTGGTGCCATGACCACTTCCCTGGGCAGTCTGTTCCCGTGGTCAGCCACCCCCTAGGTAAAGAATTCCTTCCTAATGTCTGGCCTTAACTTCCCTTGACACAACTTCGGGCCATTCCCTGGGGTCCTGTCCTTGGTCCCCACAGAGTGGAGATCAGTGACTGCCCCTCTTTTTCCCCTCCCAAGGAAGTTGTCCCTGCAATGAGGTCTCCCCTCAGTCTCCTCTTCTCCAGCTGAACACAACAAGTGACCTCAGTCACTCCTCACACACTTTCCCTCAAGTCCCTTCACCATTCCTGTGGCCTTCCTTTGGACACTCTTTAATAGCCCAATGTCTTTCTTATATTGCGTCACCCCAAACTGCCCCAATATTGCAGTGAGGCCACCCCAGTGCAGAGCAGACTGGGACAATCCCCTCCTTTGCCCAGCTGGTGATGCTGCCTGAAGCCCCCAGGACAGGGTTGGGCCACACTCAACTGGACACTGACCGGGATCTTAGGTCTCTTTACCCAGCACTTCTGTCCAGCCCATCCTTCCCCTGTCTACACACACAATGAGGGTTTCCCCATTGCAGGTGCAGAATTTGGCACTTCCCTTGTGGAACTTCACATGGTTGGTGATTGCCCAGTCTACTAATTTGTTGAGGTCTCTCTGCAGAGCCTCTCTGTCCTCAAAGCTGTCAACAACTCCTCCCAATTTAATGCTATCAGCAAACTTACTTAGTGTCCCTTCTAGTCCTTTGTCCAAGTAGAAAGAAAAGTAAGTTTTATAAGTTAGAAAACTCTAACAGAAAGTGATGACACAGTAACTCTACAACACATTAGAGTGATTTAAACTGAGATCTAGGGAATTGTTGCATGCTGTAAACATTTTGTATTAAATTTGTATTTACCTCACCTGACATCTTTAAGAAAGAATGATAAAGGAGATTTTAGCACCACTTTTTTCTGTTAGGGAGAAAACTGTCCTTCCAAAAGTAAATAGTCACCCCTGCAGTGAGACAATGGTTTATCACTACAAAACATAAAGTTTAATATTTTCACTTTCTATGGTTAAGAGACAGAGCACTAGAAAGACTTAGAACAATCCTTCAAAAGTTCAAGCATTTCAGATATTTAGGAATGATTGTCGCGTTCAGCAGGGTGGAAAGACACGGTCCATTCAGGGTAAGGGTGAACAGGCGAACGAACGTTTATTACAGGGAGCATCAGACTTTTATAACCTGGGATCTGAGGGCGGAGAAAGGGTGGTGTGAGGGGTGGAACGCGACAAGATTGGTTCAGGGACGAAACCGGGGAGTGGCCAGCATGATGATGCACCACTGCGATGCACCACCAGCCAGCCAATGGGATGAGGGAAACCCTGGGCCAATCAGGACCGGCTAACCGGGGTAGTAACATCCAACCAGGGAGAACTGGGGAGAAAAAGCCCGCGAAACCAGGGCCAATCATAACAGACCAATAATGACAACTACAATAGAACTTATTACAATTGTGACAACAAGCTAAATACTACCTCTAATGTAACGGAACTTGAACCATGGGTCTCATCAGACCGAACCGCTCAGACCTGGTGAGATGCATTTGTCTCTTTGATGTTTCTATGTCTCCAATTATTGAAATCTTGGATTGGTTCCCCCGCAAATGATTTCACAGGGCTCTGAAAACAGACTCACATGGCATCTGGCAAAAGAGCCTGTGTTGTTGCTTTTTAACTAGCAGCTGTGGAAATAGTGACACTTCTCCAGTGGGAACAAGCCTATACAGCAGACTTCTGCTGTTAAGGACTTGTTGGATTGATTTCTCAACAGAATTAGGCAGATGGACAACTGCAGGAATGGGCCTTTTAAAAAAGGTTGCATTTGTAGATAGCCATTTATGAAGAGTTCCCATGGAATTGCACCAGTTTCTCTCTTCTCAGTGAATCTGACAGTGCAAAGTACCCATATTGAATTTCATCAGGGCAATTAAGTTTCCACATAAAGTTGAAATCAGTGATCTTTTAACTCTATTTTATGGCAAGCTAGAGTGAATTTCCAAAAGAAATTAAAACAAAGTGAATAATTTAAAATAATGGCTCTCATTATGAAAAACCTACACTGGGAAACAGATGCAAGTTACAGACCAGCAGTACAAAGTGTCTAGAAAACATCCAGAGGCTTTTCTAACTTAAATCAAAAGAGATGCTCACTTTATTTAGGGTATTCCTGAAAACCCTAGATGTCCACAGCATTTTTTCTGTAAGTTCTTACATTATTCCAATTCAGAAACCAGATGAAAGAAGTCCTCTCATCCCCTCTCTGAGTCAATAACCAGGTTAAGTAGGCAGTGAACTACCTGTGGCCCAGGTGATGCTTCAGAGCATCCGCACAGAGTTGCCTTCCAGCTGGGGGTATGTCACAAGATTTCATAACCAGAAAACAGACCAGAGTTCTAACACAGTAAGAAAGGCTTTGCTTGGTTGGCTAAATCAGAAACTAGTTGATCAGACAAGCTATAATACAGATTGGAAAAAGACCAAAAAAAAAAAAAAAATAAAAAAAAACCACATAAAAAACCCCAATCAAACAAAAAATAAAAACCAACCAAAAAAAACCCAACAACAACAAAAAAAACCCAACCCTGTTTTCACTTATGAAGAAACAAGGCATGCATTACATTGTCTGCCTCATGAAGAAGAAGAGCAGACATGGACCAGCTGAAGGGAGAAAAAGCCATCTCTGAGAAACAATACCAATTACCATGAGACTCTAATAATCCCTGTCAGGAAATGAAATACATCTCATCCTACCTTTGAACTTAGGTCTGCTTCCACACTTTTTCGTACATTTGTGGTGACCCAAAACACAGATTTTGGAAAAGGTTTACTTTGTAAGCCCTTTGGGAAGAACATAACAAGAACGCAGCAGGAAGAGATTCCTACTTACTTTTCTTTCCACTTCCTGACTGTCCTTCTCTTGTTCTGCAATGCTCTGACTGTGAATTCAAGTCTGCATTCATGACAATGTTTTATAAACTCCCCTCAGTGAATTTCTTTCACTGCTCCAGAATCACTCAGTGCTCCTTCTGCAGTTTTTTGTTATGTGTTGTTAATAACACACACTGTGAGTGTTAGACAGCTGATTTTTTCAAAGGTTAGATCAATTTAAAGCTTCTCTGTGTAAATTCATTTCAAGTTATCATATACCAAAGCAATCTAGATCTCAAAAATATATAGGTTTTTTTACCTATTTACTGCTTTCGATTTTCACTTTAAGTGAAGATGTCTATCACATTCTACTTAGGTTACACTTCCACAGTTCTGTGTGAACCCATATTTCATCTTGCTAATGTACTTAATGTTTGGAAAATGGATCAAAAAAACCTTCTAATATTAGCACTGAAATCTATTGTCTTCAATGACAAAAGTATGTCAGCTCTCAAATATGTCATATTGGTATAAGAACCTAAAAAAAAAGAGACTCTCTAGTCCTAAGAAAGTTGCAGTACAACAACAGCTGGAGAATAAGGAGGTTAAGAACTCAAATATAATTATCTGATCTTAAAAACACTAAAAACTTTCTTAATGGAAAAAAAAATGCATAAAACAATGCAAAGAACTGCAATTCAGTTTTGTGGAGGTGTTTACACAATAAAACTTGCAGTGAAAAGCAAGCCTTTGGAATGCCTCTCTGAAGGCAATGGACCCTGGCTACGTGGCAGCTTCGAGAGCTCTGGAACTGGAGGTAGCAGTAGCACCATGAGCTGGGCAGGGATGTTCCCAGGGACTCCAGGCAGTGAGCCATGTGTCAGCCCACAGAGAGGGCTGCTGAGGAGCTAGGCAGAGATGCAGGAATATTTCAAAATCGGCCTGACGGGAGTCAGCCTCAAAATCTCTCTGTGTCTCTTCTGGTTTAATTCTATCAAACATGAAAAGATTGAATAAAAAATAGCAATTTAGAGAAACCACCTTTCTTTTACAAGATGTTATTCCATTAAAGGGTTGTTTGGGTTTTTACCATTAAGTGTGCTATGATATATACACATTAAAAAAATATATTAATATATAAATATTAAAGTAATACTCTTGGTAAGCTCCCATCTCTGAGGCTGGAATGCTACACCAGGGCAGAAACTCTATTATATACTCTATTATAGCCAGTGGAGGACCCACACTAGTTAAGATGGATATTCTTGAGAGACTGTAGCCCCCAGAAAGCTGACACCAGTGCAGAGGGAAAGTGGGAGAAGGAAGGAGAAGCAGAGAGAAGCTGCTGTGCTCTGATCTCCTGACATGTACTGCCGCGTTCAGCCGGGACGAAAAGACGACGGTCCACTCGGGGTGATGGTGCAAACAGGAGTGAACGTTTATTGAAGGGCGCATCAGACTTTTATAGGGTCGGGTCGGAGATTTCTAGAACCTGGGAGGAGTTGGGGGCGGAACGCAACAAGATTGGGTGAGGGAGAATTAGAGGGGTGGCCAGCATAATGATGCACCGCTGCAATGCACCACCAGCCAGCCAATGGGAATGGGGGAAACAGGGACCAATGAACTGGGGGAAACTGGGGTAGTAACAACCAATGGTGGAACTAAGCCCGCGAAAACCCGGACCAATCAGAACAATTGAATTATTACAACTATAGAACTACTTATTACAACTGTAGAAAATGAACCTTAGAATAGCTATAAACACACTGAACTTAACTGAGGGCTCCTCCATCATCCAGGCTGCTCATACCTGGTGAGTTCCTTCCATCCTTTCTGAATTTGCCTGTCTCCAAGACCTAAAATCTTTAACTGGCTCCCCCGCAATGTACCTCTGGAGGGACTGGTTGTAGCCTGCAACAGTAAAAAGTAGGGAGTAGAGGAGTAAAGGTGAGTCTGGAAAAGGGGAGAGGAAAAGGTGTTTGCCTCTGTGTTTTAATGTTTATCTTTCTGCTTCCACCTATCCAACCCAGCAAATATTTCTATAACTTCATAGCACTATAGATATATAAATCAGTGATAAATTAACTTCCCCCAAATCCAACCCAATTTGCCAATGGTGGTAATTTGCAAGTGATCTCCCCATCTCTGTCTCAACCCGTGAGCCTTCTTGCACCAGTTCTTTCTGTTCTCTCCCACTGTCTTGCTGAGATGGGAACAGGGAACAAGGATGGAGCAGAAGGACATAGGGAAAGAAGGGCCTTGACTGTTAGCAGAGGATGACCCTACATATGAGGCATTGTCTATATGTCATTCACGTCTCCTTTTTCAAAAAATAAATTATCAACAGGAGCGGTGTGCCATTCATCAATAGATTTTATAATCAGGAAATTCAACAGGATTAGCTCTGTGTTCTAGGTTATAAACATTTTCCCAGTATTTCAGAACTACCCCAAATGAAAACTATAATTGCAGACATTTATAAGAGAAACAAGTGAACAAATAAAAGAAAACGTACATTAAACTTACTTATATTTCAGCTTAACCTCTTAAAGGCCTCCATTTCTCTTAGTTTCTTAGCTTGTTTCACCCAACCAACAGGTAAATCAGGGCTTCAAGTTTTGTCCATGTCTTTTTTACATTCCAGGAGAATATGACTATTCATGGAGCTCATTTCTCCATGAAAAAATACAGAACAAAGGATTAATAAATTCCAAATGTAAGTATCCCTGCAAAGAACTATTTTCCATTTTCAAAACCCAGTCACAAGACTTTAATATAACTGTCAATATATCTATATAAAACGTCCTTATTTTTAAAAGGCATAGACTCTTTTGAGGTATACAGCATTGTCCTGAACTTATCACTGCATAGTATTGGAATATCAAGTCTGTCATTGATTGGTGTCAGTGTTTTAACTCTGTATAAATTCACTGAGGTTTTGGAAAATTTTCTACTTCATCGGTATGAAACATGTACCAGTAGTGAACAAGTAATTGTTTAGTTAATCTGCTCTAACAAGCAGATGCACTTCTCTGCAGGCAGTGTGCATGGAGAGAATATGTAGGATGATTCTATGGCTTAATTCAAATGTTTTCCTATGTAGTCACTTCCAGTCAATTCCTTATCTGACTGGATATTTTTCTCTGTGGATCCTAAAGAGAATACAGAAGCAGTTCTTTCTATTTCTTCATTTTCCCTGTGAAGGATAAATTGGTTTGCTATAACACTTATGTTGTCACTCATGAACAATTAGGGGTTTTTACTCTCTACTGATGATTAAATACATGTTAGTGCAGGGAGAAGTGCAGAATCTTTTAGAAATACTCTGTCCAGATCAATAATAATAATTATTATCATTCTACAATTATATACTGTTTTTAATTATATGTTCTTATTAGATAAAAAAAATATAATGTAATTACATTGGTTTACTATATTATTACTTATACTATATTAGCTATATCAACTACACGTGTCCCCAGATGCCAGGCTGCACAGGACCATTCGCAGCCTGGCCCACGCTCACCCTCGCCATGTGCTCACGACTCTCCTGCGCTGTGCCCCATCCTGGGACAGGTACAGGGCCCAGCTGCTTTGGGGGCTCAGGGCTCAGCAGCCTTTAGAACCAGCACCCTGCACAGCCTGTCCCACGGGCTCTGCCACACACACACACCGTTCCAGGGCCCTCTGGACCCTCCCTGTCCCAGCCCTGCCATGACAGCCCCCGATCCTGCTGCCACGCTCCCTCCTGACCCCTCCAGGCACCGTGGCTCTGTCCCCTGGGTTTTCCCCACGGCTGCCAACCCCATGGCGCTGTGTCCCACACCCCCTGACACACAGCTCTGGCCCCACAGAGCCGCTGCCATCCTGTGGAGGACCATTGCCTCCTTGGCCAGCAGAGAAGGTGCTGCCAGCGCTGCTTGGGGTCATGGAGGACTGGCCACTGCACAGCACGGCCACCTCTGACGGGGACCACACTGACATCTTTGCCCTGGCAGTGAGTTTCTGCAACTGGCCTTTGCTCCTCCCCACGGCACCTCTCCAGAGGCTCTCCATCCTCCCCCACCCCTGCATCTCCCTGCCTCGGCCCTTGGGCTGCCAATCTGCCTTCAGAGCAGCTCCAGGGGCACCTGGCCGGCTGCTCCCCCTGTCTCTGCCCTGGCCTCTCCCTCCCACGCTCGGGCCCTGCCACGTGCAACATCTCAGCACTCAACGTGTCTCCCTGTGGTTTTATTGCAGGCGACTCTGGCACTGTGGCTCATGGTCCAAGAGCCCCAGTGCCAGGATGCCCTCATGATTTATGTCCCCCAACTCCTCCTGGCTCTGCTCCACCAAGTTCACAGGAGCACAGAGCAGATGCCACAGGAGCTCGACGTCTTCTGGAGGGCATGCCGGGACCAACACGGCCTTCCCACCGATCCCAGCAGGTGCTCCGTCCCACTCCTCTCTCCCTGCCGTGCCCTCCCGGCTCCAGCCAGGGCTCCCAGCATCACCTG